>CM076074.1:32175000-32450000 GCA_038088235.1 Zacco platypus | reverse complement strand
CAGTTTTATTTAACTCAACTATTGGCTTAAAATGAACCCAAAATAGGTTGGAAATTAAAAATCAGACGCATAATTACTAGAGGAAACAATAATAATCAAAAGCTGAACATTTATTAATAAGCAATGTTTATTATTCATTAAAGTTATTTCTTAAACATATTAATAAATGTTAATTTCCAGCATATTTTGGGTTCATTTTAAGCATGCAATACAGTCATTTTTAAACAATAGTTGAGTTAAAACTTTGTTTTTTGGTTGTGTGGTGGAAATCCACCTATGAGATTAAAGTCAGGCCACTCAATAGTAAAATTATCAAAAATTATCTGAAAATAATAAGCTACAAAGTGAACTCCAGACAAAAAAAAGAGCATTTATTCAATCAATACTAATTTTTCAGCAAACAAAGACTTGGATAAGCAAATGAATACATTATCATAAAGCCATCCTACTTCCTTTTATCATATAAGTACGATTTCTGGTCCACCAACATCCCATAATAGTCATCCACCTAATGTGTGGAGATCATTTTTTAGTTGGAAACGTCTTATCTAACTCCCTAACTTCTTTCCAGTTAACTGATCTTGAGGGCAACTGTAAATTAACTTTGCAACTTCAAAGATAATGGAAAAGCATATAAAAAGTAACCCAATTACTTGGACATAAAACTAAAAGATAACATATACGTATCTTCGTGCTCATCAATCAAAATCTAACCCTTACCAACTTCCATTGGGCAGAAATCTGCTTCGGTTCGTCTCTACACTCTTAGATAGTTAACACTCTTTTGAAAACATCATATCTTAAAACAATAAGAGACAAATGCAAATGGTTACATACATATATGTCAACAATCAAATTTCATTTTTCTCATGATTTAAAGGTTATGAAAAAATCATATAAGATTAACTAAATTAATCATGTATAAGCAGTAGCACTGATTCAATACACAAAGGAAAATAATATTTCTCTTGCAATTGACCCTGTGCAGCCAGTTTGATTGACAGGCGATCTGACCAATCATAACCCCGAATTCGCCATTTTGTCCGTCAAAGCGGTCAGGGGAGTTAGTAGATTAACGTTGGTGAACTTGAACTTGATAAAGTGTGTGTACTTGAAACACAATGTGTATTTGATGCTATAAATGAACTAGTATGAAGAGATGATCGGTTCACGAGGAGCTACACGACACATTAAAGACACACTAGATGCTATTTATTGATTAAACTTCTTTATAAAATTACAATATATTAAATATGAAACTGTTTCATATGTCTGTCGACGCGTTGTCAGTGTCCGGGATGTATTTTTCACTGCGTGAGAACATGATGTGTGGCGGCTTGTCAGACAAAGTAATAGTAACTAAAGGGGGCGGGTCTTTGCGAAGGGTCAATTGGGCAAACATTTAACCCAATCGCTGGGTTTGTCCATTTTCAACCCAACTTGGGTTATTTTTAACCTAGCATTTTTTAGAGTGAAGAAATGTACCAAAGAGACTGAGGGAAAACTGTAAAATATGGAAGTCATTGCATGCAATGCAAGTGAAGGTATTGGAGGTATTTCATTTTCTTCATTCTGTATATTTGTCTTGCAGAGACTTTATAATGGTCAATCCAAGAGGAGGAGGAGAACAAAGAGGAAGAGGAGGCTTCAGTGGCCCTCAAAGAAGAGGTACGGATCTTTCTTTCTGCTCCGTTACATTCCGTATTTCATCTTGTCAATCAATATGCATCCTCATTAATTATGCAACACAATTTTATTTTAACAGACGGTTCTGTGCCTGGTCAAAGACATGCAAGTGGGTCTCCCAATCGAGGCAGAGGAGGTGGCCGAGGGGAGGGAGGAGGAAGAGGAGGTGGCCGAGGGGAGGGAGGAGGAAGAGGAGGAGATGGAAGGGGTCGAGGTCACCAACAAGCTGGTGGAAGTACAAACAGCCAAAAGGAAAGATGGCCGGATGAAAAAGCGCATGGCGCAAGAGGAGGCAGAGGAGGAGATGGAAGGGGCAGAGGACCAAGTAGAGGAGAAAGCAAGCCACATCATCAGGGCAATGCAAATGTGAATGGTGTCCACCGCCCTGTGATAAGGGGACGCCCAACAAATGCTCATTTACCCTTGCGAGCATTTGGGAGACCTGGTTTTGGCTTCCCACATCAAACTTTTGTCAATTATTGTGCTCCGGCTCCTGTTAATTCAAGCAACCGCCCTGAAGGCACATACCACCAACAAGCCAGTGGAAGCATGGCTGGATTCATAAGTCACAGTCGGTCCAAAAGTCGGCCCCGAGTCGGTCCACAAGGTGAAGAACATCAAAGAGGAAGAGAAGAAGCTATGAGAGGTAGAGGGGGTCATGGGAGAGGAAGAGGGAGAGGGAGAGACAGCACGCCTAATATGCGTAAACTGGGGTATAAAACGCTGGAAGGTCTACTGGAGAAAGAAGCGTCCGAGGTGGCCATCACCCTTTCATCCAGCAGTGGGCTTAAGAATCTGCTTGAAGAAGATGAGATGAGAAATGACTTGGTGCAGCTGATCTGTCAGGTTCTCTGCAAGGCCTTCCAGTCTCGCATCGACCGCAAGACCGTGCTGCACTTGGCCGGCGTCGTCAAGGACTCGGCGTTTTTCCGTAACAACCTCCCGCGTCATGTGGCTGGAATGATGTTAGATTACGTGCAGACTCGTAGGGATCGGTATCCCCAACATCTGAGCAACATCCTCAGCCTTCTCTCGGATGTGCTCAACATGTTTCCTCAAAGCTCTGTCCAGTCTGTCTCAATGTTGGTGGCTCTTTTGGAACCAACCATCAACCAGTTGCGTGCCTCTGGTGTGGATATTCTCGACAGTACCGACGAGGACTTGAAGAGGGTGCAGGAACTGGTGAAGCATCTCCAAGAGAAATCAAGGGAAGGCACCTTGCGGTCAGATAAGTACTCCTTCCTAGCAGCTGATGAGGATGCCCCACCTGGGGAGGAAGACTTCAGGATAATGAGCGTCTATCCAACCTTTGATGAGTTCCACCTAGAACAGAAGCCTTTCCTGAGACCCAACATAATGTCTCAAAGCTTCCCTAATGCTCGCATCTATCTAGACACCCACTTCCGACTTCTGCGTGAAGATTTCGTGAGGCCGCTGCGAGAGGGCGTCAAGAAGCTCCTCAGTGATAATATAGATGGAGTATCAATGAAAAAGAGGGTTTTTGATGACATCAGAGTCTACGTTGACACCCGAGTGGTTTTGCCGCTCTGCACGTCAACGGGAATCGCCTACAAGGTGCAGTTTGACCCACGGCCTCTTCAGGTAATCCCGAATGACGAGTTTCTTTTCTGTTGTCCTCTGTATCTGGTCAGAATCCTAATCATGTTCTTCGTCGCAACTTCTTTTACAGTTTGTGCGGTGGGAAAATTCCAAACGTCTTCTTTACGGATCCCTTGTCTGTCTCTCCAAGGACAACTTCCAAACCTTCCTGTTTGCCACTGTGGCCGATCGGGACCCTAAGCTGCTGAAGCGCGGAGAGGTGAATCTATGTTTTTCTTCTGACAGCAGAGCCAGAATGGCCATGGTTCAGCCCTCAGACTCCTTCCTGATGGTCGAGACCACAGCTTACTTTGAGGCCTACCGATACGTTCTAGAAGGACTCCAGGAGCAAGATGGAAATGATGTTCCCTTTCAAAGGTACGCAGGTTTCAAGTAAATGTAAGTCTCGTTTACTTGAGCAAAACTCTGTAGATGGTTGCTATTTAGTTGGTTTTTGAGATCGCTAGGGTGTTCCAGTAGTTTCAAGTCAAGTCAAATACTTAAGAGTCTATGACTGGATCATTATTGCAATGATTATTATGTTTTTAGCATGTTATATATGGGGTTCTTCAACGGTTCTTCTAACCCTAATTAATGGAGTGTGTAGCTTTCAATTTCTTAAACGATCATGTAGGAAGACACATCATAGCCATGTTCCAGGATGGCAAAGCCAAGATTCATCAGACTCGAATTGTGAAAGGGAGCATGAAGAATCACTTGAGTTGGCTGAAAAAAATAATCTTGAGCAAAAATTGTTTCACCTAATAAATGTTATTTCCATCAAGAGGTGCATCAATTTTTGGTCAAGATCTTTGACAATGCAAGAGGTGAGCACTCTGTAAAGTCTCCTCCAGCACATCCCAAAGACTTTCAATGAGTTTAAGGTCTGGAATTTGGGTTAGTTCAAAAACGAATGTCATTAATTACTCACCCTCATGTCGTTCTACACCTTCATGAATCTTCAGAACATAAATTAAGATATTTTTGATGAAATCCGATGGTTCAGTAAGTTCCCTATTGACCGCAAAATAATTAACACTTTCAATGCCCAGAAAGTTTCTAAAAACATATTTAAAACAGTTTTTGTGCACCAAAAAAAACAAAATAATGACTTTTCAGCAATATCTAGTGATGGGTGATTTCAAAACACTGCTTCAATGCTTAAGAATCTTGTTTCGAATCAGTGGTTGGGAGCACCAAAGTCTTGTGATTTTAGTAAACGAGGCTTCGTTACTTCATAAGTGTTTCACGATTTCAGTAGTTCACGTGATTTTGGCAGTTTGACACGCGAACCGAACCCCTGATGTCATTGATAGGCAACGCACGGACAAGATTTAAACATCTTTACGGAAAATAAAATATGTTTTATTATTTCGTTTTATTTTATTATAGTCTATTATTTCTTTGGACTGTCAGTAAAATAATAATAATTGTTTATTTTATTATACAAGTCTCTTTTTTCTTAGGACTGTCAGTGGGATCAAAATAATTGTTTATTTTATTTTAACTATTTTATTTTATTATAGTCTATTATTTCTTAGGACTGTCAGTAGAATATTAATAATTGTTTTATTTAATTAATTTTATTTTATTATACTAGTCTGTTATTTCTTAGGACTGTCCGTAAAATTTAAAAAAAAAAATTATTTTTAAATTTTATTTTATTATACTAGTCTATTATTTCTTAGGACCGTCCGTAAAATAAAAATATTTATTTTTATTTTAATATTTTATTTTATTATACTAGTCTATTATTTCTTAGGACTGTCCGTAAAATAAAAATATTTATTTTTATTTTAATATTTTATTTTATTATACTTGTCTATTATTTCTTAGGACTGTCCGTAAAATAAAAATATTTATTTTTATTTTAATATTTTATTTTATTATACTAGTTTATTATGTCTTAGGACTGTCCGTAATCAGTAGTTCACGTGATTTTGGCAGTTTGACACCAAACCGAACCCCTGATGTCATTGATAGGCAACGCACGGACAAGATTTAAACATCTTGGGGTAATGCAAGTACACAAGTCAACAAAATATACTACGCTGTTCTAGTGGTTTTTAGATATTTTAATCTGTACCTTTTAAGAAATGAAAAGCTACACACTCCATCAATTAGGGTTAAAAGAAATGTTCCTATAAAACATAGCAATAATGATCCAGTCATAGACTTAAGTATTTACTTAAATAGAAACAGTGGCTTTTTTTTTGGCCGGGCAGTGCGAGTGTGAACAATCATAATAGTGATTCTTGACTTGGTAAACACCACATTTTTTAATTTTTATCGTATGTAATGTAAACGTGTGTTGTTTTAGGTACATAGTGGAGTGCAGAACAGATGTAGATCCTCCAGCGTACCTTCGGGTGGAGGGAAGGTCGTACGATCTGTCGTGCATTGTGGCAAAAGGCAAGGAGAAGATTTCACCCTTCAACCCCCTGACCGCACACGCCTGGCCTGATGAGGAAACGATGGGTCTCGATGAAAGCCAACTTAAAGCACTTAAACTGGCCTTAACCAACGAACTTGCCATCATACAGGGACCTCCAGGCACAGGTGACTAGAGATCTTCTAATGGTTTTGTTGTCCAAAATTGTTCTTTTTGAGACCTGGAAAATTTGAAGATCCTGTTTGTTTTCTTCTTGGCAGGGAAGACGCATGTAGGACTAAAGATCGCTCAGGCTTTGCTAGAGAATCATGAGGCCTGGTCAAATGGCTGCCCAATGCTGGTGGTCTGCTATACCAATCATGCGCTTGACCAGTTTCTAGAAGGTAAAATACTTTCAATTTTATTTACATGGTATTTATAAGTGCTTTGAGGGATGAACAAAAACGAGATTCCTCTCGGTCACAAATGAGACCTCTCCTATGATTCTTTGAGCCAACCCTGTCTCAGAAGTGATTCTTTGTTTTAAGCATTTAAAAAACTTTTTGGCTACTTTATGGCTCAAACTTGCACAGTAAAAACTCTATGGCTTCATTGATTACATTTTTTATGAATGAGATATTTCATAACTTATACCCCAGGCATCCATGGCTTCTTAAAAAACGGCATTGTAAGAGTTGGAGGACGAAGTAACAGTGAAACTCTCAAGAGTTTTGGTCTGAGGGAGCTGACCAAGGTGGCAAACTTCCGGAAAGGTTTGCCACAGCACCTGAGGAGAGCCAATCATGAGGTGAGCCCTCTATCTAATCTCATTTCTATGTTTTATTATTTCGTTTTATTTTATTATAGTCTATTATTTCGTAAGACTGTCAGTAAAATAATAATAATTGTTTATTTTATTATACTAGTCTATTTTTTCTTAGGACTGTCAGTGGAATCAAAATAATTGTTTATTTTATTTTAGCTATTTTATTTTATTATAGTCTGTTATTCCTTAGGACTTTCAGTATAATATTAATAATGGTTTTATTTAATTAATTTTAATTTATTATACTAGTCTATTATTTCTTAAGACTGTCTGTAAAATAAAAAAATATATATATTTTTTTAATATTTTATTTTATTATACTAGTCTGTTATGTCTTAGGACTGTCTGTAAAATAAAAATATTTATTTTTATTTTAATATTTTATTTCATTATACTAGTCTGTTATTTCTTAGGACTGTCCGTAAAATAAAAATATTTAATTTTTATTTTAATATTTTATTTCATTATACTAGTCTGTTATTTCTTAGGACTGTCCGTAAAATAAAAATATTTATTTTTATTTTAATATTTTATTTTATTATACTAGTCTATTATTTCTGAGGACTGTCCGTAAAATAAAAATATTTATTTTTATTTTAATATTTTATTTCATTATACTAGTCTGTTATGTCTTAGGACTGTCCGTAAAATAAAAATATTTATTTTTATTTTAATATTTTATTTTATTATACTAGTCTATTATGTCTTAGGACTATCCGTAAAAATAAAAATATTTATTTTTATTTTAATATTTTAATTTATTATACTAGTTTATTATGTCTTAGGACTGTCTGTAAAATAAAAATATTTATTTTTATTTTAATATGTTATTTTATTATACTTGTCTATTATGTCTTAGGACTGCCCGTAAAATAAAATATTTATTGTTATTTTAATATGTTATTTTATTATACTAGTCTATTATGTCTTAGGACTGTCCGTAAAATAAAAATATTTATTTTTATTTTAATATTTTATTAGGATAATTAGGATATTTTATTAGGATAAAAATATTTTTGTTTTTTTAACGTTGCTATAAACACTCAAGTTGTAAAAAAAAAAATATTTCAAGTGAGACAAGAGTGAGCTTTTTCTTTTTTTTTTGCATAAACTTTTTAAATAAAACAAAATATGTTGTGTCTCTAATTAATGGCATGTTTAATTTGATAATTAAATTAAATGTGTGGCTGTGCCATCATGCATGTACATAACTTGTATTATAACATACAGATTTGCTTGTGTTTTTACTCCTTTATTGTTAAAATGCCAGGATGACAAATCCAAAAATCATCTGCAAACAATTATGTGCCATTGTGTCTCATAATATATTAATGATGTTTCTAATGAGTTCTGCTGTATGTCCACAGATCTACACCGAGATGGAAGAAGCAGAGGAGCTCTTAAAGAGACAGACTGCCCAGCTCGAGTGCAGTTTGCGTGGCGTCCTCAAAGAAGATTTCCTGGAGAGATACATCTCTGCTCGGCACTGGGACAGCCTGTGTCTACAGCCAGTGAGTCTGCCGCACATCCACACAGGATCTGAAACTAACTCCGCTGCCAAACATCCCGTCCATAAATAGTTTATACAGAAGCAATCGCGGACCCTGCTGAACCCTGTAATGTCATATATGTAGCAAAATGATCAAAAGTTGGGCCGCACACAATCTACTACAGCTCTTCTGACGTACGATTGATAGTTCTGACCTTTTTTTTAAGCGAGTAAAAGCCTTTCAGTATAATTGTACTCCTTCAGATCAGCTTCTCGTGTCTTTTTGCTGTGAAATTTTGTGTAAAGCAAACTAAAACTAACTATTTCAAGATGACACTTGCTTATATTTATCCACACATCATTATTAGGACAAATCATGAGTCTAAATGATCTTCAGGCTTTTGAGGAAGGTTTATTTGTTCATCTCTCAATCTTCTTTGCATTGCATTATAAGTTTTAAACTACAGAGCATTGATCATAAAACTAAACATTTAAATATAATTTTAGTGCTTTATTGGCAGATATAGCATAAAGACTGATATTTATTTAATTTTAGATCTATCCGAATTGCATCTTCTTGTCAATATAAATATCAGCAACTGCACCATATTTTTGCTCAATTTGAGGTATTTTTCCTCCTAAGTTTGAATAAATGGTTCCATTTCAAAATATTACTTTTTTCTGACTAATATGTCATTTGTTAGGCTTTACAGGCTCGAATCATGTGACTTGTAATATGCAAATTAGTTTTTGTACTCACAGCAATTTTTCAAAACTTCATTTCTGTCTGTGTTAGGTGTATGATGGATTTGAGAGCAGGAGGAAGAAGAAGCCTTCAATGATAGCGGAGTGGCTCGGCATCGGATCCAATCTGTTTTTGCCGGGTCAACTAACAGGTGAGACTCTAACAGATTAATCCCAATGTGGACAACATTTGAGTTTTTTTATGTTCTATGTGAGGTCAGATAAATCATAGATTGTGCTTCCTTTGATGAAAAATCTTCCACATTATCATTAAAGTTCTGCTCATTAAAGAAATGCTTTTCTATGGCATTTCCTTCATTCTTTAAAGGGGTGGTTCTAGTCCAGTTGAATCAACTTCATCAATTTATCCACTAACCGTTCAGAAACGTCTAAAAGTTGGAACTTCTTCCTGAGTCTCTCCATCAGTTTGAACACTTTCCTCATTTTGTCTGCGTGAGATTCTCCAGCTTTGTTGTTGTTGAGCTGTTAAAGCTCCGCCCTCTTCTGGAGCAGCAGCTCATTTGCATTTAAAGGGACACACAACCAAATAGAGGCAAATGATCTGTGGGTGATTTTGAGCTGAAACTTCACTGGAGACACCAGAAACTTAATATTACATCTTGTTAAAGGGGCATGATTTTTCCTCACCACTGAAATGTGGTATTTATTATTATTTGGTACTTAATGCAACAACTGCCAAAGTAATCATAAGACAAAATATTTCTCAGTTATTAGCATGAGCACAATGCAAGTAAACATACTTAGTTTCATTTATTACAGAAACCTCCTAATAATCCTATTCTATTGGTTTAGAAACCACGTAAGAAATATAACTTTTGTTAAATCTTAACTCCAGAAGCGTAAATGGCAAATTCAACATCGCAAACTTCGCTCTCTTTCTTCTTCAGAGGCAGCAGATGAAGACGGGCCACAACTGGAGGGTGAGGAACTGATAGATATAGATGAAGAGGCGGATCTGATCCAGGCGGAGAGGATATTGGTGGACGCAGATTACCGGGATAAAGACTATCAAAAACTGAAACGGGAGGAGAACAACATCGCTGCCATGGCTGAGATGATGTTGTCTTTGAACCTGAACGATACCGAACCTCAACCAGACCAAAGTCAGAACCCGAACCAGGCTCAGACTGATCAAGAAGAATGGCAGGTATGAATACCCATGCATTATTTAATCATTTATATTATATGTTAAATGTTATAAGAGGTGTCAAAAGCCTTCAATTGAACAGAATCAACATTTTATAAAAATACTATTCACCATTTGGTGTGTATATGTGTGTTGTGATGACCTCGTTTCTGTTCATGTGTGTTCAGATTCAAAGCCACCAGAAGAAAAAAATGAAGCAAATGGCTCGAAAAGAGCTGAGGAAGACGTCAACCATGAGTGAGGCACAAGAAAGGTGTATAGGCGATGTGTGGACACTGAGTCTGAAAGACAGATGGAGGCTGTATCGGTAAGACACACACACACACACACTCTCTCCACTAGATGGCAGCCTCTACCCACAAATAAACGATGGGAAGTTTCTTTGAGTCTCGTTCGGCAAACTGAATGAAATCATAATCACATAATTAAAATGTTACGTGTTAATACCAAAATTCCCCAACACATCAACTCATGTAAATGTTGATCACATTTAGAATGAGAAAAAACTATAATGCAGCCAAGGCCAAATTATGAGAAACAGAAATTATTCGTTTATTGTTAAACTGGGTGTTCAGGCCTGTTCAATCTGTCCGATCCAAGTCGTTCGTTCATCATGAGTTATGGAAAAGAGCAGAAACCTGTCATGAACACTGACCCGAAGACTCAGGAGTTGAATCTATAGGATGAACACCCAATAACTGATTCACTCTCTGAGTCATTTCCATTCAAAATGAGCGATTCGTTCATGATCCGCTCATCACTACAAATTTGTTTAAGCTGCACTATTGAACTAACATCTTAATCTGAGATTCAAAGGCCCGGTTTCACAGACAAGGCTTAGATTAAGCCAGGATTAGGGTGTTTAAGTAGCTTTTGTAAATGTGCCTTCGGAGGAAACAATACTGGTGTGCATCTTGATTCTTGAGACGAAACATATTTCTAAGTTAAGTTAAAAATGCATTTTAGGCTGGGATTAGTCTTAAAGGATTAGTTCACTTCAGAATTGATAATTATTTACTTAAAATACCATTTCATCCAAGATGTTTATGTCTTTCTTTCTTCGGTCGAAAAGAAATTAAGGAATGTTTTTGAGTAAAATATTCAAGGATTTTTCTCCATATAGTGGAGGTTTCAACACAGGTGAGAGTTCTGATCCAGTGTTTACGAAGCGAACGTGCAAAGACTGAGTCAAACAGCCTTTACAAAACAAGGTAAACCAACGACGTGAGATGATTTTGAAGTTGGAGGAGAAAATGAGATGTTTTTCACCCTACCACGGTACTTCCTCCTACGTCACGTGACCTTTCCAACGTGATGGCGTAATGCGTGGAGCATCACAGAGCAGTGCGAGATGAGCATTTGTGAATAAAAAGTACATAATGTAATTTTTTTTTTAAGAAAATGTCCAATGGTTTCTCTAGATCAGACTCTTATTCCTCGTCTGGGATCATGTAGATCCTTTGAAGCTGCGCTGAAACTGACATTTGGACCTTGAAGTCCACTATATGGAGAAAAGTCCTGGAATGTTTCCTCAAAAACCTTAATTTCTTTTTGACTGAAGAAAGAAAGACATAAACATTTTGGATTCTAGATTTATGGTATAAACATCTTTGTTTTCTCCTTCAGTCTTTGGGTTTTGCGCTATCGGACTGACCTTCGCGCCAAAGCCCTGGCCGCTGAACAGGTCTATCAGGACGCGGCGGAGCGGCTGAATGAAATCCGTCGTCGTGAGGACCTGTTTGTGCTGAAGCAGGCTCGGGTCGTCGGTATGACCACCACAGGAGCGGCTAAATACAGACAGGCTCTGCAGGAGCTGCGGCCCAGACTGGTGATCGTGGAGGAGGCGGCGGAGGTGTTGGAGGCGCACACCATCACCACCCTCAGCAAAGCCTGCCAGCATCTCATACTGATCGGAGATCACCAGCAGGTAGACTGGATGAATTGCTGTCAATAGATTCAAAATGTTTCAAGAAATAATCTGGGCCAAATAAGTGTAGCAACATTAAATTGAATGATTATTGGGAATCTCTGGAGTTTTGATGCATTCCTCAGAGAACCTCATAAAGAAATGTTAATTTATTAATCTAAACAGTTAGGCCTGTTTTCACAAACTGGGCTTAGATTAAACCAGGATTAGGCTTTAGTACTTTGAAGTTGCTTTTATAAACATGTCTTAGAAAAAAACAAATCTGATGTGCATCTTGAGATAAAACAATGGCATTGGCATATTTTAAGACAAGTTTAGTTAAAACAGGTCAAAATTTGCATTTTAGTTTGGGACATTTTTCGCCCAAAAATGAAAATGATCCCATGATTTACTCACCATCAAGCCATCTTAGGTGTATATGTCTGTCTTCTTTCAGACAAACACAATCAGAGTTATATTAAAAAACATTCCCAGCTTTATAATGGGAGTGAATGGGGCTCAAGATTTTGAAGCCCAAAAAAGTGCATCCATCCATCAAATCATAAAAGTAATCCATACGACTCCAGAGAGGTCACTCAAGAGTCTCAAATGGCCGTTACCGGAAGCAAGTGATTATAGTTTTTAAAGTTCTACATATGGATATATGCACCACTTCACTTCAGAAGGTCTTTATTAATCCCCTGGAGACATATGAATTACTTTTATGATGGATGGATGCACTTTTTTTGGGTTTTAAAATCTTGAGCCCCATTCACTACCATTATAAAGCTAGGATATTTTAAAATAACTCCAATTGCGTTCATCTGAGAGCTGATAGGATGGCTTGCCGGTGAGTAAATCATGGGATAATTTTCATCTTTGGTTGAACAATTCCTTTAAGCATTGTTCAAGAAACTGGGGATAAATGTAAATATTAAATGCTTCTGTAGTAAGAAACAATGATGCTTACACATGCTAACACGTGTCTTTCTGTATTTAAACCTGCGCAGCTGAGGCCTAGCGCAACAGTTTACGAGCTTGCCAAGAATTTCAATCTGGAAGTGTCGATGTTTGAGAGGCTTGTCAGAGTGAACTTCCCATTTGTGCGCCTCAACTACCAGGTTAGTTTCTGTACCGTCACATCAACCACTGGGTCACATATTCACAGATGTCAATAATTCCTCTAGTGAATCATGTGCTGAAAACAACATGAACAACAATCCTGTTCCGTTTTTGTTTCTAGCATCGCATGAGGCCATGCATCGCTCGACTACTGACTCCTCATATCTATGAAACTCTGGAAAACCACCCCTCTGTGCTGGAGTATGACAATGTCAAGGTAAGGAACATAATTACACAACCTTAGATGGTTACAGTTATAATTATAGGATTACATTTGTTTAAAATAATTTGGGTACCATCATCTACTTGACGTCTGTATGTTTCCGTCTACAGGGACTTCTAAAAAATCTCTTTTTTGTGAATCACTGTCACCTCGAGGAAGAGATCAAGGACGGACGGAGCCACCAGAATCCTCACGAAGCCAATTTTGTGGTCGCGCTTTGCCGCTACTTGCTGTACCAGGACTACGAGCCTTCCCGGATTACCATTCTCACAACTTACACCGGACAGCTTCACTGTCTGCGTAAGCTCATGCCCTCTCCAGAATTCACTGGCGTCAAAGTCCATGTCGTCGACAAGTACCAAGGGGAGGAGAATGACATCATCATATTGTCTCTGGTGCGCAGCAACCTTAAGAGGAAGGTCGGCTTCCTGAACATATCAAACCGAGTCTGTGTTGCTCTCTCTCGTGCTAAGATGGGTCTTTATTGTATTGGAGATATGGGCATGCTCAGCTCGGTTCCACTGTGGAGCAACATCCTTCACACTCTGACAGAGCACGGCCAAGTAGGGGATGCTTTGACGTTGAGCTGTCAGAACCATCCGGATAAACAGATCCAGGCATCGTGCGCTGATGACTTCAAAGGTGCCCCCGAGGGTGGTTGCGATCAGCCCTGCCAGTTCCGCCTGGAGTGTGGCCACGTGTGCACCCGGATGTGCCACCCATACGATGCCGATCACAAGAAATTCAAGTGCTTGAAGGACTGTCCGAAGGTGATGTGCGAACTGGGCCACAAATGCACAAAGCGCTGTTACCAAGAGTGCGGTAAATGCCGGGTACCCCTAGACAAGATAATACCATCGTGCCAGCACAGTCAGAAGGTACCCTGCCACCAAGAACCTGCGACATTTATGTGTCAAGAGCGCTGCCAAAAGACCCTCCCATGCGGCCATCCCTGCAAGTCAACTTGCGGAGGCGCCTGCACCTCTCAGTGCATGGTGAAAGTTCAGATGCAGCTGAAATGTGGACACATCCAAGAAGAACCATGCTGTGTTTCCAGGGACCACACAAAGGAGCCAAACTGCAGAACTAAATGTGGCACCACCTTGAAATGTGGCCACTCTTGCCCAGGAACTTGCTATGGATGCTATCAAGGCCGCCTGCACAAAGGATGCACCCACAAATGCCAAGCAACCCTCGTGTGTTCTCATAAGTGTCGGGAACCCTGTGTAAGAGATTGTCCACCATGTGCCTCACCTTGCGAGAACCGTTGCATCCACAGCATCTGTAATAAGACATGTGGACAGCCTTGCGCCCCTTGCAACGAACCCTGCGAATGGCGGTGCCCTCACTACAGCTGTACCAAGCTGTGTCACGAGCCGTGCGACCGTCCGCCTTGTTTATTTCCTTGTAACAACATCTTACCCTGCGGACACTACTGCATAGGCCTGTGCGGAGACCCTTGTCCCGATAAGTGTCGTGTTTGCCACAAGGAAGAGGTCACTGAGATCTTCTTCGGCGATGAAGACGAACCGAATGCTTGTTTCATTCAGCTAGAAGATTGCAAGCACTTGTTTGAGTCCAAAGGAATGGATCGATACATGAATCTCGACGAAGACCAAGGCGCTGAACTGGATCAAAGGGCGATCCGACTCAAGGACTGCCCAAGGTGTCGCACTCCCATCCGTAGAAACCTTCGCTATGGCACTGACATCAACCGCAGCCTGGAAGCCATTGAGATGGTCAAGGAGAAGATCAACGGTATACCTGAGGTTATCAAACAACAGCAGGGAGTCCTAAGATCGCAACTTCGTTTGCAGAAGAACTTGGAGAAGCATCTTCCCATAGAGTTTACCTCCCTTAAACAGAGGCTCAACAAAAAGGACCTTTCATTCCAACAACTTTGGCATCTTGAGAACATGATGACCTTTCTCGAGAGTATTGGGAAACTGAAAGAAATGGAGTCAGTACACATGATGCCGGAACTAAGCAATATTCAGGGTTTCTCCCACAAGCTCGAGGAAGCTTTGAAATTCCTCTTGGATTATAGCCAGAGGTTTTCAGACCAGCAGGTTGCAGATCTTGAACGCGAGTTGAAGAGACTCTCCTATCTGGCTGAGCTCAATGTGCGCTGCAATATGTCTCAATCGACACTTCCAAGCATTGTTCTCGGCACCGAGGTCCGACAATTAAGAGACATCCTGGAGGACACTTTGCCTTTCTCTGAGGGTCTAGAACGTACAGTTGAGAAAATGTTCACAAAGCTGGATGCTATACTGCCGCGCAGTGGCCTTGGGATCACTGACGAGGAGAGGGTGATGATACTCAAAGCCATCGGTTTGAATAAAGGACATTGGTACAAATGTCCCAACGGACATGTGTATGCAATTGGTGAATGTGGGGGTGCAATGGAAAAAAGCACATGTCCAGAATGCAATGCTGAAATTGGAGGCGCTAACCACCATCTGATTCAGGGAAACGTTGTGGCATCTGAGATGGATGGTGCACAACACGCTGCCTGGTCGGACGCAGCTAACATGGCAAACTTTGACCTGATAAACTTTGAAGATTGAAATCCTTAGGTATGTTTGTGTTCTGTCTGCAGATAGGTTTTAATCTGGCAACACAAATCACGAAAGGCTGTTTTAATCAGGTTAGCAGGTTGTTGTAATTTAACAGTTAGCAAGAGGACGATGAAACTGTATTTTGCATTATTTCCTTACATTTATGCTGTAGCCATGATGAGGAGAATTGTGTAGTTGTTTTTTTTCCTCGAAGGTATATTTGTTGTTGTTCAGCAACTAGTACATTTCTTGATGAAATGCTCCTTCTAATTGTTAATCCTCATATATTCTGTGGCCTAGTTGTGGGAGTCGTGGCCTAGTGGTGCGGGAGTCGGGCTTGTAATCAGAAGGTTGCTGGTTTGATTCCCACACCGGCAGGAATTGAAAGTGGGGATTGTGAATAAGCAGCTCCACCTTCGATACCATGACTAAAGTGCCCTTGAGCAAGACACTTAACCCCCAATTGCTCCCTTTGGATTAAAGCGTCTGCTAAATGATGAAAAATGTAAAAAAAAAAAATGAAATATTCATTTTGGTGGGGGAGAAAGGAATCTTTTGGCTTCCTAGCTAAAATTCAGATGGCAAATTTTCCCCTAAAGTTGCACAATTTAGCGGCATGTAGCGGTGAGCTTGCGAATTACAACCAATGGCTCAGTCCACCGCGCCGACTTCGACGTAAAGGGGATCTGCGGAGTATGTAGATAGAAATCGAAAAAAAAAAAAAAGGTTCATTATATAAATGTATATTATATTGCATTTCTGTCATTAGAGCCTCTTAGATATTACACACTGGACTTTTAGCATGATGATGCAATGTCTCTGTTTGATTTGATTTGCTCATGTCAGATTAAAAATGTGACATGAGAGTCAAAATCATTCTTACTGCCTGCAAACTGACGCGTAACTTACTCATCAGTGCCTATTTTTATTCGCACAGTGATTGTATGAATATAGCCACTATGTTAGGACTGTAACTAGTCTGAATTGAACTAGTCGTGGCCTAGTGGTGAGGGAGTCTGGCTTGTAATCTGAAGGTTGTTGGTTCGATTCCCACACCGGCAGGAATTGAAAGTGGGGATTGTGAATGAACAGCACTCTCTCCACCTTCAATACCATGACTAAAGTGTCCTTGAGCAAGACACCTAACCCCTGATTGCTCCCCTTGTAAGTCGCTTTGGATAAAAGCGTCTGCTAAATGATGAAGATGGAAAAAAAAAAAAAAAAATTGGACCTTTTTGTTGACCCATCTTAAAGGAAAATTAAAGCCTATGCAGTTTATGCAACCGGCCACTCTGTTTTTCTTGTTTACAAATATTATGCTCCATTGATTTCAGTGCATTAGCTTTTAAAAGCATATTTTTCTTGAAACGGTAAAATGTTTTTTTTTTTTTTGTAAGTATGCTTTAAGTGCGACGTGTTCATGCTCCTATTAAAGGATGTAGTACATAAAGCACAGTTCTGGAATGCTGATTGGTCAATATGTTGTTCCAGGCTATGATTTTAACCCCCAGTTTCACAGACGAGGCTTAAATCTTGTCCCAGACTTGCTCTGACATATCTTCAAATATGCCATTGTTTTGTCCCAAGATGCACATCTCAGTAATGTTTTTTTTTTTTCAAAGGCATGATTATAAAAGCTACTTAAATGGTTTATTCTAAGCCCTGTCTGTGAAACCATGTCCTGGATCCAGATGTGCTAACATACACAATGTTAACCAATGAAATTTTTAGTCGTTTACATGTATGCTCACAGAAAAATAGCACTTAATCATAAATATGCTTAAATAAAGTTCTGTTTTAACGAAAATGTGTCCTTCATCATCTTTATTAAATACTAACCATTTTATAAAAGCAATAAGGCACTTGAGGCCAGGGTTGGGGAGTAACGAAATACAAGTCACTTAGTTACGTATTTAAAATACAAAATTTGAGTAACTGTGTTTCATTTTAAATGGGTGGTAATCAGATTACAGTTACATCTGAAAAGTGTTTTAGATTACCAAAGTGATTACTTTGAGTTTTAATGTCATTTAAACAGCGATTGGTGATTCTCTGACTCTGACCGTCTGAAAAAGCGGAGTTCAGTTTCATGTTTTCCACTGTTTTCATGTTTTGTGATAGTTGTTTGTGAGTCATTTTATAATTGTAAAAAAGGTCACTGCATCTTTTTCTCACAATTTGTTTTTTCCTCACAATTGTGAGCTTGAATTTCCCAATTCTGACTTCTTTTTCTCAGAATTGCGATATTTAAAAAGTCTGAATTATGAGATATAAACTCACATCCTAAATTCACAATTGCAAGTTATAAAGTCAGAATTGGGAGATATGAACTTGCAATACTGACTTTTTTTCTTGCAATTGTGAATTTAGTATGAGTTTATATCTCATAATTCTGACTTTTCTCAATATTGTGAGTTTATATCTCATAATTCTGACTTTTCTCAATATTACGAGTTTATATCTCATAATTCTGACTTTTCTCAATATTGTGAGTTTATATCTCATAATTCTGACTTTTCTCAATATTGCGAGTTTATATCTCATAATTCTGACTTTTCTCAATATTGCGAGTTTATATCTCAATTCTGACTTTTCTCAATATTTTCAGTTTATATCTCATAATTCTGACTTTATAACTCACAATTGCAACTTTATATCACACAATTCTGAGGGGAAAAGTCAGAATTGTGAGATAAAAACTTGCAATGACCTTTTTTGTGTTTGTTCCACACTTATTAGTATTCCAAAGTATTCTAAAGTATTTAGATTAAGTCAGTAAACTTGAGTAATGTAACGAAATACGTTACAAATGACTTTTTAAAGCATGTATTTTGTAACTGTAGTGAAATACATTTTAAAAGTAACCCTGCCAGCCCTGCTTGAGGCCATGTTTTATTGAGAACACAGCAAAGTGTTTATATCTTAAGCTTTAGTATTTGTCTTAATTTGGTTAATTTCACTAGGTGGCAGCAGTGTACCATTCAACAACTTGTATTGGGGACAAAGTCAGTGTGCTTTTGTGCTCTGCATAAAGCAAGCTGTGGTTTCTCTCATGTACGGTGACCTGCATCAAGAAACACACTAGACTCCGTCAAATTCAGCAGGTTTATCCTCCACCGATATCTGGCTAATAATAAAGCATCACGCAAGCTCTCAGCCTAAACAGTCACGTGAGTCGAGAGGCTAGTCTGGGACGACTTCCATTTAGACTTCCCAGCAGCTTACATCAGTTCATTATGTGATGAATGTCGCCTTGTCATAACATAAACCCCAATGCAAAGTCGGCAGTTTCTGCACAGGAAATAAGGGCGGGTGGAGAAGCGACAACAAAAACTGTTGTGTCAGGATGCATATTTCTGAGGGACAGTATTTACGGGAGGTGATTTTATAGGGCCGGAAAAAAAAAAAGCAAGTGAAGCAAAACTACACAATTTCTTCAGTCATATTATTTTATGTTCGTTTAATGCTTCATGTGTGCCATCCCTTAACTCTGGTGAAAATCAATCTCTCGGTGCTTCACTGCTTTTGTGCAGTGGTGGCAACAGTAATATGATAAAAGACACCCGTGTTTAATAAATCAAAGTAATGTCGACTAAATTTGTTTTGCTAATTAATATAATTTATTCATTTAGCTGAAGAACATTTACTGCTGCTGCAGGTCAACACGGCATTTTGGCAGATTTATGCATAATTGGCGTGAGGTTACGGTCGATTTTTCAATGGCTTCGCACTCATCTCATTATGGATGTGACGTTTATTTTCTGTTTGATTTCAAGGGCAGATTAGGACGGGAGTCTGACGCATGATTGGGGGAGGGATTGAGCATCTATGCATGATTGTTCGTCACAATGATTCATTGTGTTTAATGGAGAGGATCGTTTGAGTGTCACACAGATTGGACGGCGGGATTCACAGAGACACGGTGGAGCACGTGCGAACTCGCGGCGTCCACCCTGAGTGAGCGCTAATGTAATTAGGGTTCAAGTGCTTCAGTATGCAAATGGGGGAAAACATTTTACAGTACTGTAGATGGGGGAAGAAGGATTCTGGTTGAAGCTGTGACATGTTGAAGAAGATTCCAGGTTCTAAGAACAAAACATAGCATGGTATTAGGATGTTATATATATATAACACACACACACACACACACACACATATATATATATACAGGGTTGGGGAGTAACGAAATACAAGTAACTTAGTGACGTATTTAAAATACAAAATTTGAGTCACTGTATTTCATTTTAAATGGGTGGTAATCAGATTACAGTTACATCTGAAAAGTGTTTTAGATTACCAAAGTGATTACTTTGAATTTTAATGTCATTTAAACAGCGATTGGTGATTCTCTGACTCTGACAGTCTGAAAAAGAGGAGTTAAGATTCATGTTTTCCACTGTTTTCATGTTTTGTGAGTCATTTTATAATTGTAAAAAAGGTCACTGCATCTTTTTCTCACAATTTGTTTTTCTCCTCACAATTGTGAGTTTGAATTTCACAATTCTGACTTCCTTTTCTCAGAATTGCGAGATTTAAACTCACAATTGCAAGTTATAAAGTCAGAATTGGGAGATATGAACTTGCAATACTGACTTTTTTTCTTGAAATTGTGAATTTAGTATGAGTTTATATTCATATATCTATATATATATCTCATAATTCTGACTTTATAACTCACAATTGCAACTTTATATCACACAATTCTGAGGGAAAAAGTCAGAATTATGACTGTATGACTTAATCTAAATACTTTAGAATACTAATAAGTGTGGAACAAACACAAAAAAGGTCATTGCAAGTTTTTATCTCACAATTCTGACTTTTTCCCTCAGAATTGTGTGATATAAAGTTGCAATTGTGAGTTATAAAGTCAGAATTATGAGATATAAACTCACAATATTGAGAAAAGTCAGAATTATGAGATATAAACTCACAATATTGAGAAAAGTCAGAATTATGAGATATAAACTCACAATATTGAGAAAAGTCAGAATTATGAGATATAAACTCACAATATTGAGAAAAGTCAGAATTATGACATATAAACTCACAATATTGAGAAAAGTCAGAATTATGAGATATAAACTCACAATATTGAGAAAAGTCAGAATTATGACATATAAACTCACAATATTGAGAAAAGTCAGAATTATGAGATATAAACTCATACTAAATTCACAATTGCAAGAAAAAAAGTCAGTATTGCAAGTTCATATCTCATAATTCTGACTTTATAACTTGCAATTGTGAGTTTAACTCTCGCAATTCTGAGAAAAAGAAGTCAGAATTGTGAAACGCAAACTCACAATTGTGAGGGAAAAAACAAATTGTGAGAAAAAGTTGCAGTGACCTTTTTTACAATTATAAAATGACAAGAGAACGGGTATGTTTTTCACAGGAGAAACAATTTCAATTTCAGCAAAGTCTATTTGTTCTCTATTTAATCTTATTGCTTTCTGATTGAGATATGAAGCAGATCTCATTTGTGATGTGTCATCCCGTGGAAACTAGCCGTTTTTCACGGCTGCAAATTGTTCTCGATTAGCATTAGTTGCTGTGCGCGTCATAAGAATCATATCTGTGGCTGTTTTCTGCATTGCATTTATCAAACCCGCCTGGTCGGAACGAACTGATTAAAATTTCATCGGGCCCTGTGGTGATCAGCTATACGCTTTCATCAAATAATGTGCATGCGGATGTGCAAATATAGATCTGGTAAGGTTATAGCTTCACCACAAAAGCATATGAAAGCCTTATTCACTCTCGCCGGGCTCTGTGTTTCAGCGACAGGCACTTTTGTGTCCTGCAGTACGGCTGCTTTAATTAATGCTGGATTATGTGTCCTTTGAACAGTCGCTGATTCATGTTCAAAAGGAGGTTTGTCGTGTAACGAAGTGTAATCGTAAGTAGAGTTTTGGAGTGTCTTATGAAACATGGAAAATTTGAGAACTTTTAATCATGTAATTACCAATGGGAACAGTGAAGGGGAAGAACTGTTCTTTACAGATTAACCTGCTTAATAGGTTCTGCCATTCCAAACCTGATGAGAAAAACACCAATAACTTACCTAACGTACTACATCCGTTATGAAAGACTCTTGTTGCAACAAGAATTCTCGTCCACGACCGGATACTGCATTGATGAAATGTGCTTTCATTTCGATCTTGAAT
Source organism: Zacco platypus (assembly GCA_038088235.1). Classification (NCBI taxonomy): domain Eukaryota; kingdom Metazoa; phylum Chordata; class Actinopteri; order Cypriniformes; family Xenocyprididae; genus Zacco; species Zacco platypus. The sequence continues at coordinate 32,428,135 of CM076074.1, read as the reverse complement.
TCTTTCTTTACTGTTGTTCTAATCGACTTTGATTGACAGGCGATCTGACCAATCATAACCCTGAATCCGCCTTTTTGTCCGTCAAAGCAAAACAACATTCCTTCTGATGTTCATTCATGTTTATTTGATGCTATAAATGAACTAGTATGAAGAGATGATCGCTTCACGAGGAGCTACAGCGATCTGTCACCACACATTAAACACACACTAGACGCTATTTATTGATTAAACTTCTTTAAAAAATACAATATTTTAAATATTGTATATATTAAATATAATAAATATAGTAATTTACACTGTTATTATTGCACACTTTCAAAGGATTAGTTCACTTCAGAATTAAAATTTCCTGATAATTTACTCACCCCCATGTCATCCGAGATGTTTATATCTTACTTTCTTTTTGAGGAAATCATTCCAGGATTTTTCTCCATATAGTGGACTTCAATGGGGTTCAACGGGTTGAAGGTCCAAATGTCAGACAGGAGACATTGAAGGAGGGATAACTATACCAGTCATGATAAAGATCCTAAACTTTAAAGCAGTAGATGACAAAACTGCAGCTGATATTTACACTAAGATTTTCTTATAGCGATAGATGCTATTTACACCGTTTAAAAAGCTATTGATTATATTGTCACTAAGTGAAAATAGCAGCATTTTCTTAGTGATATGCTATTTACACAAACTAGCGATAGATGCTATTTACACAAACTAGCGATAGATGCTATTTACACAAACTAGCGATAGATTCTATTTACACAAACTAGCGATAGATTCTATTTACACAAACTAGCGATAGATTCTATTTACACTATGTAAAAATAGCAGTATTTCCTTTGAAATAAGTGTAAATAGTAGTTAGATGCTATTTATTCTCATTGTTTTCTCCTCAGTGACTAGTTCATTTCAGAATTCACATTTCCTGATAATTTACTCTTCTTCATGTCATCCAAGATGTTTATATCAGTAAAAAAGAAATGAAGGTTTTTGAGGAAAACTTTCCGGGATTTTTCTCCATATAGTGGACTTCAATGGACCTCTTTGCTCCGTGATGTATTTTTCACTGCGTGAGAACATGATGTGTGGCGTGAGAGTGCATGATTTGTCGGACATAGCAACAGTAACTAAAGGGGGCGGGGCTTTGCGAACGGTCAATTAACCCTTCGTAAAACCCGCCCCTGTTGCTATATCCGACAAGTCATGCGCTCTCACGCCACACATCATGTTCTCACGCAGTGAAAAATGCATTGAAACGGTTTAAAATTTTAACTGTTGTAATTTTATAAAGAAGTTGAATCAATAAATAGCGTCTAGTGTGTCTTTAATGTGTCGTGTAGCTCCTCGTGAAGCGATCATCTCTTCATACTAGTTCATTTATAGCATCAAATAAACATGAATGAACATCAGAAGGAATGTTGTTTCAAGACGTGATTCAAGTTCACCAACGTTAATCTACTAACTCCCCTGACCGCTTTGACGGACAAAATGGCAGATTCGGGGTTATGATTGGTCAGGTCGCCTGTCAATCAAACTGTTCATGAAGGGTCAATTAACCAGAACCGAACACTTCTGTTCGATGAAAACATTTTTATTGGGTTTGTTTTTTCTCTGAGCTTGGTGCAATGCATTACTGTTTTTCTTCCAACAGACTTGCATCCACCGAGAATATGCTTGTTAATTCCTCCCTCCCTGTTGAACTGATTTCACTTTGGCTCACGTTCCTGTAATGCAAGTCTTTTATTTGGAGTGGACCAGTTCTCTGGTGACTCCCCTCCTTTTTGGCGCCGGTTCTGCCAACATATTTTGTAAAACCTCTGCCAATTACAGACTCAGCAAAGCATGTTTTTAATAAGCCTCGTTTGCCATGTAAAATCAAAACATGCACCAACATGCTTTTTTTTTTGTGTGTGAGAGGAGCAAATTTGAAAGTTGCAAAAATCTGGCAAAATTGCAAGATGAGAAAGTGTGAGTATCAAGATTAATAAGACACATTTAGACATATTGTAGGATGAGGAACATGTTGAAGGCTAATTTACAACTTTAAATGTAATGTTTTACATTTACATTTTCAGGAGATGAAATATTAGTGGTTCTTGAGGTGCAAAACTTGAGTCTTGTTGCTGTCTGAATTGTGGTGTTGTTCGGTTGGTAAAAGGTGTTTGTTTTCTGTCTGACTTGAAAAGAAGTTTGTGATCTTCTGGTTTGTAGATAAAAGCCCATTCACACCAAGAACGATAACTATAAAGTTAACTATGGAGTGTCTATTTACACTAAGAACAAATATCCCAGAGGCTATTTACACTAACTCCGCCCTCCGACGTCTGATTGGATCAGACAAAATTATGGAAGATGTTAGATTGTCAACAGCTTTGATGCAAATTGACCCGCGTTCAAATCCGCCTCACTAACTCGATTTACTTTAATGGAAATAAAGTGTCTAACATGTGTTTAATTGATCGGTTAGGGGTATAGGGATAAGGCGGCATCCATTTAATAATTTTAATAAATATAGTAATTTACACTGTTATTATTGCACACTTTCAAAGGATTAGTAAACTTCAGAATTAAAATTTCCTGATAATTTACTCACCCCCATGTCATCCGAGATGTTTATATCTTACTTTCTTTTTGAGGAAATCATTCCAGGATTGTTCTCCATATTGTGGACTTCAATGGGGTTCAACGGGTTGAAGGTCCAAATGTCAGTTTCAGTGCAGCTTTAAAGGATCTACATGAGGAATAAGAGCCATTGAAGGAGGGACCCGAGCCTCACCACGGACAATAACTATACCAGTCATGATAAAGATCCTAAAATTTAAAGCAGCAGATGACAAAACTGCAGCTGATATTTACACTAAGATTTTCTTATAGCGATAGATGCTATTTACACCGTTTAAAAAGCTATTGATTATATTGTCACTAAGCGAAAATAGCAGCATTTTCTTAGTGATATGCTATTTACACAAACTAGCGACAGATTCTATTTACACTATGTAAAAATAGCAGTATTTCCTTTGAAATAAGTGTAAATAGTAGTTAGATGCTATTTATTCTCATTGTTTTCTCCTCAGTGACTAGTTCATTTCAGAATTCACGTTTCCTGATAATTTACTCTTCCCCATGTCATCCAAGATGTTTATATCAGTCAAAAAGAAATGAAAGTTTTTGAGGACAACTTTCTAGGATTTTTCTCCATATAGTGGACTTCAATGGGGTTCAACGGGTTGAAGGTCCAAATGTCAGTTTCAGTGCAGCTTCAAAGACTCTACATGATCCCAGACGAGGAATAAGAGTCTGATCTAGAGAAACCATCGCACATTTTATAAAAAAAATAAACATTATATAGTTTTTAACCACAAATGCTCGTCTTGCACTGCTCTGATGCTCCACACATTACATCATCACGCTGGAAAGGTCACGTGACGTCGGTGGAAGTAACGCTTCACTTTTTACAAAGCGAAAGTCCAAAAACTAAGTCAAACTTCCTTTACAAATTAGGTAAAACAACAATGTCGGAGGAGAAAATGAGATGGAGTTTACTAATGATGCTGATTCAGCTTTGCCATCACAGGAATAAATAATATTTTAATAGAAAAGAGTCATTTTAAATTGTAATAATCTTTCACAATAGTACCGTTTTTACTGTAAATTTTTTTTATTAAATAAATGCAGCTTTGGTGGGCAGACGAAACTTCTTTTAAAAATCTTACCGATCCCAAACTTTTGAACAGTAGTATATATATACACACACACACACACACACACTGTGTTTTCTAGGAGCTAAATATCTCCCCTAATTTATTGAAACATGTTTTGAAAACAGTACATCTCTCACTTTTCTCACTTCTCGCTTTACGGCTCTGAAAATAGCTGCTCAAGGCCTCACGTCCGCTGAGGGAGCGTTTCAGAGCATTTAATGCGCACGGATGCATCATGCTAAAACCAGAGCGATATTAAAAAGTAAAAGTGTATTTTAGCAGAAATCAGTGTCTTTAACTCGGCCCTCAGCCAGAGCGTTTCCTCCCGCGACGGCAGAATGAACAGGTGTCGCTTGACGAATGCGTTCCGGGCATCTGACTAATTGTGTGCAGATTGTTAGCAGATGTTGTTGACGTGACGCCACAGCAGGCTGACGGGGCCTTGACAGGTCTCAGGTCAGCAGCGAGAGACTCTACTTTGTGCCCTGTATTCCTCCTCCCTCCCTTCGGCCCCTGTGCTGTCCTGACACAATGTGACTATCTGTGGCCGTGCAGCTGTCGAAATTCATTCAGCACGGCTGGCAGACACCCGCGGGCGCGGGGCACCTCGCTCAGCTGATTTCAGAGAGAAGAACGCTCTCCTGTACAGCGAGGCATATGCAACACGCCACGACCAATCCAGAGGTCTGCGAGCGCCGGCCTTTTGTTTTGGGGTGTGAAATTCCCCGCTGAGGATTGGGGAGCGTCATAATTTGCTCCGCTTGTAACGGCATTGAGTTAAAAAAAAAAGCAGACTCAAAGGATGATCTGAAGAAACGAGACAATGCATTGTGAACGGCATCCTAGGACTGTCAATTTAACAAGCTTTTAAAACAATGAACATTTTTGCCTTCCACTCGGCTGCTTTTCCGTTGTTTTTTTTCTATGTGAACATGCACTAGACGGACGCGTTTGACCGTTGTGCTCGAATCTCGTGTCTTTTTTTTTTTTTTTTGGTTGGTTGGTTATTTATTTATTTCAAAAAAAGGGACAGTGTACATTAATCGACATTCATGAATGTAAATGTACCCAAATTAGCCCAAAGACTAGTTTTCATTGGTAGTCCCTTTGCCAGATGTTATTAGGCATAAAAACTAGAGAGACAAGAGAAGAAACAAAATAGAAAAAACAATAACATCATAATACAAATGAAAATTCTAAAACACATTATTCAAATAACAATACATAAAAAAAAACAAAAAAAACAACAATAATAATAATGGGTAAATGAACATTAATGTTCACATTTTTTTAGTGTCTCCCACAGGACACGGCATTCTTTGTTGCAGTATTTATTATCCAAACTTTTTTTATGAAAAAAAATCATGTGCCCTTGTAATCTTTAATCAAAATAGCTCCCCCTCTTTCATGAATATCATTCTTGGCCTTTTGGTATTTCATATTCAAAAGTCCAGATTCCCCCACATATTTTTATTTATTTTTTATTTTTTTGCAAAAAATGCTAGCTCTATTCTAAATAATGCCTGAACAATGATAAGAATGATAAACAGGTGGAAAAATCCCAAATATTTACACTGAAGGAGGGACCTGATCCATATTGAGAGACCAGAAAATCACAGACTTGAACCTGTAAGAAACCACCCAAAAGTTATTCACATTTATGCAGTATTTTGTCATTGTAAACAAAAACGTATCTGTATATTTAAGTAAATTCATTTCAAAGCAAAACACACAATCATGTCATAATTGCAGACAGACGAGTGTTCTGGGAGTCTGATCTGCGTTGAGTTCAACTTTAAACAAACTTTGAGCTCAAACGAAAAGGCTTCCAGTTCACATCCGACATCTGCCAGCCGTTGATGTTGGATCCTGATGGAGTTGGATCCAAATTGCAAGGCTTCTTCCAGCTTCTCCTGCCAGCGGATCACAAGCGGCTTAAAATATCCCACCTTTAATCAGCAGGGAACAACTAAGGAAATGATAAAACTAACCACATAATCATGATTATGACAAAATAAACATATATTAGAAATATATATGTATGCGTACAGGAGAAACACTTTGCATACCATTTTTCATTATGTATGTATGTATGTATATATTTACTAGGAAAAAGCCTCGTTTGGTCGAACACATATAGGCCAATATTCAGTCAGATTATCAGTTTTCCCAAAATTCAAGCATCTCAAGGTGCCAGGTGAAACAAAACATTATTTTTAACAATATTCTTTCAGTTTCATCCTATCTTATTCTTTTCCTTCTGCCAGCCCGAGATGAAATAATCACATAATGACATCCTGTCAGGTCGGCATCACATTAATCCTGACATAAACAGTGCTATCGACAGAGCCATTTTTAATGAAAGGCAGGCAAAAAGGGAGGCAAGGCGACAGTAATTGTTCTAATTTGGAGTGGATCGATGGTTTTGGCAGAGCACAAATCACGCGGCTACACAGGCATATAAAAGCAGCCTGTCAGACGCCCCCCCGCTCGCTGCCAAACGTCCATTCAGCACACTTGGCACATCGCAGCGTCGGCCAAGGTGGCATGCCAAGATTTTCCGTTCTCTTTTCAAATGGAATGGCTTTCGTAGTGTTATATAGTGTACAGATGTCTTTTAACACACAACTCAAATGGCAGCAGGTTAAATTAAAGCATGGCTGTTTCTGTGTCAAGCCTCAGACGACAGTAATATCCAGTACAAAGGCAAGAAAAAGCATTTCTATTGCTCAAATTAGGGGATGATACCTCTGTGATTCCTCAAACCATGTGTTTTGTTGAAGAGAGCTCTGATACTGCTTATAAAATATCAAAACAGGTGAAAAAATACCTTTAGATTTGCATTGAAGGATGAACCCAAACCTTTAAAAACCCACACCAACTGAACTTTTTCTTTTGCGCACACACACACACACACACAAACAAACAAACAGATAAATAGATAGAGATGTATATTATTGTATGCATACAAAATATGTGGATTATATATATGTACATGCAATAGATAGATAAATAGATTGGTAGATTGATTGATAGATCAATTGATTGATCGATTGATAGATAGATAGATAGATCGATTGATTAGATTGATTGATAGATTGATTGATAGATAGATAGATGAATTGATTAGACTGATTGATAGATCGATTGATAGATCGATTGATTGATAGATTGATTGATAGATTGATAGATAGATAGACAGACAGACAGACAGACAGACAGACAGATCGATAGATAGATAGATGAATTGATTAGACTGATTGATAGATCGATCGATCGATTGATTGATAGATCGATTGATTGATAGATTGATAGATTGATAGATAGATAGATAGACAGACAGACAGACAGACAGATCGATAGATAGATAGATGAATTGATTAGACTGATTGATAGATCGATCGATCGATTGATTGATTGATAGATCGATTGATTGATTGATTGATAGATTGATTGATTTGATTGATAGATAGATTGATTAGATTGATTGATAGATCGATTGATTTGATTGATTGATTGATTGATAGATCGATTGATTGATATATAGATAGATAGATCGATTGATTAGATTGATTGATAGATAGATAGATATGCATTTTATTGTAAATTCAGATGGAATGACACACATATATATATGTTTGTCATGTATATATATATATATATGTTTGTGTGTATGTATATATATATATATATATATATATATATATATACTTGTTATATTTACTTGCACAGCAACTACTCGCTGGCCTCTGTTACATATGCACATGCATTACATGTGTATACATTAATGAGAAATACTTCATTTTGAATATTTCTTTAGATAAATATTTATTTATTATAATTTCAATTATCATACAGTTGCCCGTTACGTGCTCCAGTAAATGAACGCTGTCTGAAATTGTAAGGAAGATAATTGGTTCTCATTAGCTCCAGTTTCTTGGCTATGTTTCATTAAATGTGAAGTACACACACATAATTGCCTATTTCAAAAAAGCACATATGGTGTCATATTGAAAATGCTGAATCGAATCCAGAGTTATGAAGCATTTCTCAGCCCAGCACAGCAAAACGACTTAATGTCACTCACTAACTCGACGGCAGGTGCTCGTATAGCGAGCCGCCATTAGGTGAAATTGAGTTTCACACATTTATTCAAATCAGTTTAGAATCACACCTGAGTAAAATATGCTTACCTGGGCAAAAAGGTGCTCGGTTTTATTCACATGTCAAGAGAGAGAGGCATGAATCATATATGATGAGCTAAAATACAGATAAACCCAATGCATTGGGTGAAGCGTGCTGCTCTATAGCGACTGAAAAAATCAATTCGTTGTTCAGTAACTCCAGTTACACCACTGTTCATAATTATTATGTGAAACGAATCATGCAGCGTGACTCTCTGTCCCACATTATCAATGAGTAATTCACAATGTTCAGGTCAGATCAGGATTTCACATGCTCGGGGTTTTTCATGGTGGTGTCAAACCTGTCAAGCTTCTAACATCGTGGAAAGAGAGTTATTATGCTTAAAGAAAATTGTAGTAATGCATTATGTAGAGCAATAGTTAGCTTGACATGACCTACGGTTGAACAGAGAACAGGGATGTCCATGAGGAGGCCTGAGCATTTGCAAAGTCAACCATCAATATTATTATTTAAAGTCACTGGACTTATGATGAAAAAACAGTTAAAAAAATAAATAAATCATATAGACGGACATTGAAGGAGGGACCCGAGCCTCACCACGGACAATAACTATACCAGTCATGATAAAGATCCTAAACTTTAAAGCAGCCGATGACAAAACTGCAGCTGATATTTACACTAAGATTTTCTTATAGCGATAGATGCTATTTACACCATTTAAAAAGCTATCGATTATATTGTCACTAAGTGAAAATATCAGCATTTTCTTAGTGATATGCTATTTACACAAACTAGCGATAGATGCTATTTACACAAACTAGCGATAGATGCTATTTACACAAACTAGCGATAGATGCTATTTACACCGTTTAAAAAGCTATTGATTATATTGTCACTAAGTGAAAATAGCAGCATTTTCTTAGTGATATGCTATTTACACAAACTAGCGATAGATTCTATTTACACTAAATAGTAGTTAGATGCTATTTATTCTCATTGTTTTCTCCTCAGTGACTAGTTCATTTCAGAATTCACATTTCCTGATAATTTACTCTTCCCCATGTCATCCAAGATGTTTATATCAGTCAAAAAGAAATGAAGGTTTTTGAGGAAAACTTCCAGGATTTTTCTTCATATAGTGGACTTCAATGGGGTTCAACGGGTTGAAGGTCCAAATGTCAGTTTCAGTGCAGCTTCAAAGATCTACATGATCCCAGACGAGGAATAAAGGTCTGATCTAGAGAAACCATCGGACAATTTATAAAAAAAATAAACATTATATAGTTTTTAACCACAAATGCTCGTCTTGCACTGCTCTGATGCTCCACGCATTACGTCATCACGCTGGAAAGGTCACGTGACATGAGGAAGTACCGATCCAGTGTTTACAAAGCGAAGGTGCAAAGACTAAGTCAGCCTTTACAAAAAAAGGTAAAACAATGGATGATTTTAAGTAGGAGGAGGAGTTTTTCACCCTACCACGGTACTTCCACCACGTGATTACGAAATGCATGGAGCATCACAAAGCAGTGCAAGACGAGCATTTGTGGTTAAAAAGTATATAATCTTTATTTTTGTATAAAATGTGCGATGGTTTCTCTAGATCATTTCTCTTATTCCTCGTCTGGGATCGTGTAGATCCTTCGAAGCTGCACTGAAACTGACATTTGGACCTTCAACCCGTTGAACCCCATTGAAGTCCACTATATGGAGAAAAATCCTGGAAAACCTTTTCCTCAAAAACCTTCATTTCTTTTCCACTGAAGAAAGAAAGACATAAACATCTTTTAAAGTCAGACCTACTGTGAGCTATGAGGTTGTTTATCGATGGTTTATGCTTTTAAGTCGTCAGCCCACACTGTTTCGAGTTATTTTTTTAAATAATCATGTTCAACAAAAGATATTCTGATGAAAAACTACATTAGTTGGAGCATGATGACGGTGTACCTTCTCTCAATTAACTACAGCAAGGTTTTGATGAAGATGAGGAACAAAAGGAGTGTTTTGCTTTTTAATTTATGATGCCACTGCAAACTTTCTTACATATGATATAGTTATATAACAATCATATTTTGTGCAGGTTATTAGCTAATTTTGTTTGTAAATAAAAAAGCCTGACAGTGTCACTGCTAAATACCTTTAAATATTATGGTTTGCTTCTCAACGAAACTCTCCCAACTCGTAAACTCAAACAAAATACCGAGCTTCCCAACTTTGTGGTGTTGTTCATGTGTGTTCAACTCATAAATGCAACCTTTCTGACATGACTTGAACTCAAAATCCTTAAATATTTGTATGCATATTTTTCATATGCATTTAGCAGATGCTTTTATTCAAAGCGACTTACAAAAGAGGAGCAAAAGCATTTTGTCAAAGAACCAAAAATATTTGTAATATACAATGCCAGGTTTATTAGGCGAGCTAGAGAAGAGGAGAAAAATAAATTCATAACACAAAATGGTCATGGTATTGTAGTTCTTTTCCTCATTAAGGCTGTTAAGTACACAGTCTTGAACCTTTGTCAGATTTTGAAATGCTTTTTTGCTGCAAATCAAAGTTTGTAATAAGATTCACTTGGTTGGTTTGGTTCATGTTCATAACTCTTTTTAGCAATAAATAAATGGGAAACGACAGTAGAAGGGCACTAATGCCGTACTTATATGTTGCTATCATAAAATAACATTTCATCAGTACACATACTTGTTGTTTTGATAAAATATTACTTAACTTCAAGAGTAAAACACATAAGCTGAATCAGTGAAATGTACCACAACAAACACTCAAATCTCAATGAAGTTTGTAAAAGCTGAATTAACTTAAAGTTCATCTGCGCTGCCCCGTCTGCCGCTGTTTAGTCAGAAGACACATAAAGCTGCCAATTTTATCATTAACACTAATGTTTAGCAGGTACGCTTGTGTAAAGTTAGCGCGGTTTTCGACCGTTGAATGTTTTAGCAGTTTGCTGACCTTTTACAGCGGGAGGTTAATTGCAATGCGCTTATGCAAAGGGACAATTTTGGGCCATGTCAGGATTGTGGAGCGGATGTCAAGTGCTTTGTGTACAACACAGCAATTCAGTATTAAAATAATCTTTCCCTCGAAAGGCGAACTCTCCAAAGATGAGTCTCTGCTAAGTACTCTGCATTTTAATGACCTCGAAATGCGTTTGTTTATTTATACGTTCGCTATTTACTAGTTCAATCACTTGCGTTTTTATGCATATTTCATAAATAATGAAATGCATACTTGAAGATTTTTTTATACACAGTATTTACATGTTGAATCAATCATAAACATGGTGATTACCGAGGATTCTCGTTACTGTGGTCCAGTAATTCATTTAATACGCTGTGATGTTTTATTTAAATTAGTCAAATTTCAGTTTAAATAATACGGTAGGCGATGAGATTTCTTGCATTACGGTAAATGGGTGTGAATTGGATTTGTACTTAATTGTCACACACGCACACACACGTTGTGTTTTCATGGTTTATGGGGACATTCCATAGGCGTAATGGTTTTTATACTGTACAAACTGTACATTCTGTCCCCCTACACTACCCCTACCCCTAAACCTACCCATCACAGAAAATGTTCTTCTATTTTAGATTTTCATAAAAGATAATTCTGTATGATTTATAAGCTTGTTTCCTCATGGGGACCAAAAAAAAATGTCCCCACAAGATCAACATTTACTAGTATTACTATACCTGTGGGGACATTTGGTCCCCATAACGTAGGGAATACCCACACACACACACACACACAAACACACATCCACACACACACACACACTCTCTCTCTCACACACACACACACACATACACACAGATGTTGTGTTTTCATGGTTTATGGGGACATTCCATAGGCGTAATGGTTTTTATACTGTACAAACTGTACATTCTGTCCCCCTACACTACCTCTACCCCTAAACCTACCCATCACACAAAATGTTCTGCTATTTTACATTTTCAAAAAAGATCATTCTGTATGATTTATAAGCTTGTTTCCTCATGGGGACCAAAAAAATGACATTTGGTCCCCATAATGTAGGGAATACACACACACACGGGGTGAAATATGACCTAAAAGGGTCAGTGAGAGTCACTCAAAACCTTTAAAATCAAACTTAACTATGTAAACGGAAAAATCTAAAAATAATAAATATAGATGTATATTAATATGGTGATGTAACTGCAACTAGATACAGTGTTTGATATTGCAGAAACAAAGATATTCCCAGCTCAATTTTACAACAGTGCTATTATGATTTCCGCATGATTAATTATGATTATCACTCACTGTTTCTGTGACGGATATTTTTAATAATCATTAAAGTACGGAGCTCTTGAAGGATCTGATTATCACAATCACACCATCAGGCACATACTTATTGTTCAATTAATTACATCAAATTACTTTTTCATTTCAGTGAGATGCGCTGAAGCTCTCACATGTCTGCGAGCTGATGTATTGTCCTGTTTGCTGAAACTAACAGAATAAATCAAGAATTTTGCTTTACGCTCTCGTATTTGCATTTGAAGCATATCAATGTGGTTTTTGTTACTGTTTTTCACACTTTCAGGTTCACAAACGATGGAAAGAACATGTGACAATCACGAGCTCCAATCAGAATTAATGCACAGCTTCCTGGATTTAACTAAATTTGCCAGGTTAGTTGCATCAGATCTGATTCACGTCTGTTTTTGTGCAAACAACACTGATATTTATCAATATAGCGGGTTAATATGATGTATATTACAATGTTACGATCAACCATATGCCTTTCTAAGTTGCTTAAAGTGTTTGTAAGGATACTGATTTTCGAAGGCAGCTGTCTGACCCTGAGATGAAGAACAGGAACATGGTTTATGTAACATTAGGAACAGGTTATTATATAATATTAATTACCGTTATCGTTATGTGTCCGACTTTTTAGAGAGCGATGCATAAAACGCATCACCTTTCTGATACATGGACTTGTAGACGAGCCAGTATAATTCACTCTTCCTCTTCTTCCTCTCAATCAAACATATATGGCTGAATTAAACCAATATTTCCACTTTCCATTGAGTAGAGTTTATTACAGTAAAGTTGATCGAGTGGATCTCTGAGCTGGTGTGAGTGAGTGGAGGCGGGGCTAATTTGCATATTCATGGTTCCACATATACTAAATGACGCAAGGGTGTCGAGTTACTTTCAAGCTGTTTTAAGGCATGAATAAATTTTATCGCAGCAAAAAAATTTTTTTAAATATGTAATTTTGGTGATCAAAGATGAGTTTTAAGGGATACAATTATTGACTAAAGGGGGACTTTAATAAGGTTGGATCATTCCTAAATGAAGCAAGGGTGTTGAGTTACATTCAAGCTGTTTTAAGGCATGAATAATTTTTTTAACAGGAAAAAATTGTTTAAATATGTAATTTTGTTTCACTTTCAGGGTTCAAACATATATGGCTGAATTAAACCAATCTTTCCACTTTCCATTGAGTAGAGTTTATTACAGTAAAGTTGATCGAGTGGATCTCTGAGCTGTTGTGAGTGAGTGGGGGCGGGGCTAATTTGCATATTCATGGTTCCACATATACTAAATGAAGCAAGGGTGTCGAGTTACATTCAAGCTGTTTTAAGGCATGAATACATTTTTTCAAATATGTAATTTTGTTTCACTTTCAGGGTTCAAACATATATGGCTGAATTAAACCAATCTTTCCACTTTCCATTGAGTAAAATTTACTACAGTAAAGTTGATCGAGTGGATCTCTGAGCTGGTGTGAGTGAGTGGAGGTGGAGCTAATTTGCATATTCATGATTCCACGTATACTAAATGACGCAACGGTGTCAAGTTACATTTAAGCTGTTTTAAGGCATGAATACATTTTATCGCAGGAAAAAAACTGTTTAAATATGTAATTTTGGTGATCAAAGATGAGTTTTAAGGGATACAATTATTGACTAAAGGGGGACTTTAATAAGGTTGGATCATTCCTAAATGAAGCAAGGGTGTCGAGTTACATTCAAGCTGTTTTAAGGCATGAATAAATTTTTTTAACAGGAAAAAAAAAGTTTAAATATGTTAATTTTGTTTCACTTTCAGGGTTCAAACATATATGGCTGAATTAAACCAATATTTCCACTTTCCATTGAGTAGAGTTTATTACAGTAAAGTTGATCGAATGGATCTCTGAGCTGGTGTGAGTGAGTGGAGGCGGGGCTAATTTGCATATTCATGGTTCCACATATACTAAATGAAGCAAGGGTGTCGAGTTACATTCAAGCTGTTTTAAGGCATGAATAAATTTTATCGCAGGGAAAAAAAATTTTAAATAGGTAATTTTGTTGATCAAAGATGAGTTTTAAGGGATAAAATGATTGACTTTAATAAGGTTAGATCATTCCTAAATGAAGCAAGAATACATTTTTTTCACAGCAAAGAAAAAAAAAATGTTTAAATTTGTAATTTCGGTGATCAAAGATGAGTTTTAAGGGATAAACTTGACCGCAGGGGGACTTTAATAAGGTTAGATCATTAATCGTTCATGTCCTTGTAGAACTCGTAATTACAAGTTGTAAACTGGGAATTTTCTGATTTCAGATTCATATTGCCATCGATAGAAACCCATAATTCCCAAGTTTGTCTGAGGATGTGAACATCTCTTAATTACTACATGGCGTTAAATGCAGCATCAGCGTCGTTAGAAGTTTCAGTGCAATAATTTAACCGGCAGTCTATTATTTTGGCTTCATGCATTTCTTATGTAATCGTCCTCTAAATGACACGGTCTCTTGATAAGGTTACTTTTCATGCTTCAAGTCTAGACCACTAAATATGACGTCTCCTGAGTCAGCGCTTAGAATCTTGCTGACCGGGGAGAAACTGCGGTTAAGCATGCAACAGATTAAAACGTTTTTAAAAAAAAGTTTCCCCACCATTTTTATTTTTCATTTTCATTATCTGTCAGTGGAGGTATAAATGCCAGGAGGATTAGAGAAATTACATGGACTCTTTGCTCGCCTGCCCTCCGCGCTTATCCGGCCTCTCCTGCCTCGCATCCTCCATCCCCGGGTCGTTAAACTCCCGCCGGCATTCCCCTCATGCTAGACGGGCCGAGGCAAAGCTCCGGCGGCCATGCAGGTCGCAGACAAGCCCGTAACCTGGGCGACTGGCATAGTGTCTTAGGAATTTCTATAATCCCGGAGATCTATTACAGATAGCAGCGCTGACACAGGCTACAGAGATTAGAAGCGGCAGATACTGACTGTATTGATTGGCCCTTCTCATCCCCTCGGCCGCATGGGCGTGTAATGGAACGCGGTAATGAATTCCAGCAGGCTGTCACAGTCCGAGACCTCTAATTGAGTCAGAAGTGTGCAAAGAGTAGTGCGCGGATGAATGTGTGACTTTAGAAAGGGATTAACCCTTCTTAAAAACAGTTTTTTTTGTTGTTGTCTTTCGTTTTCTTTAGTTCCTGACGCAGTGCTCTTCAAAACAGTCCAGTTGATTTCTGAAAGCGTTTGTGTGCAGCTCAAGATTATTGCTGGAAAGTTACATCATATACTAGACGAGGAAGTTCTTCTATAAGCCCGTGAGCTCTTCAGCGCTAACAAGCCACAGACACGCTGATGAGGAGGATGCGCAATACATCACTGACCATATCTGTGGCAAGCCGTTGTGACTTTTATTCATTTTCCGGATATGAACTTGTGATATCAACAATGACATTTTCACTAGTTCCACTAGTAACAATGGCAATTTTTGATAACAACGATTCAATTTCCACTAGTATAAACTATAATTGTTAATATCAAGAATTGTGTTTTTACTAGTGAAATCTCGCCATAGGCTGCCATTCAAATTCAACTGTTGATATCAAGAATTCATTTCTTACTAGTTGAAATTCCAGTTTCACATATCAGGAATACAATTCTTACTAGTAAAAATGCAAATTTCTGATATCAACAATTACATTGTTACTGTAATGATCGTCAGTTGAAGTGCCCACTTTAAAACACTGGAGAGCACTTCACCTTGGACTCACTCACTCTCTCACTCTCTCACTCACTCTCTCACTCTCTCACTCTCTCACTCACTCACTCTCTCACTCTCTCACTCTCACTCACTCTCTGTTGTTACAACCAAAGCACAAGCTGTTGAAGCTCCGCCCTCTCACACGCAAATTTGTTTTAACCAGGAACCTATCAAAATATAAGACAATTTTCTAATGTGATTTTAAATGATGTAATTCACGGTTTGAAGCATAAATTCACTTAATTTTCATCAATATTTCAGAGAACAGCTTATTTGATGTCATTTTGCATCATGTAAATGTATCTTGATTTAATCATGTTTAGATACGTTAAGCAAGACGAAGAAAAGTCACACTTGTTTTCATTCAAATATATATATATATATATAGAGAGTCTCATTTATGTTTACCAGAGGCTTTTGTCCAAACAATATGATTCATATGTATATCACACATCGGTTTGTGATATATTCCCTGAAATGCTTTTGTTTACATCCACACAAATATGCTTTGAGCAATTTATTTTTAGCCAAGCAAACAAACACGCTGCACGATTCCCACTTGGTGTAGTGGACTGCATAATGATGATGCACAACATTTACATTTTTATTATTGATATCGGAGTTAAAATATGTGTTTGTTTTGGCGCATCAGGCGTCCTGAAGGAAAATAATAAGATGCATTTCCTTTGCTTTTTTAATCCAAAATGGATTTCTTAACTTTTTTATGATAAGACTATCGCTCGAGTCACGTTCAGAATCAAAACAGCGGAAATGCTCTGAGCGGATGCCGGGAAATTCTGCTGTCGATTCAGCCTTTTGCTTACGCTTAGGTCAACCACAATCAATACAGTCTGTCACTGTAAATGACTCTTTGTGGAGCAGATTTCATCTGGAATCAAATCAAGGCCTTGTCATGTTTTTCCTCAGTAAGTTATTGAGTTTTTCTGGCAAAATGAGCATTGTGCCCTCTTTAGGTCACAATTACATCAACTGATAGAAAGCGTGCACCTACACGCTCGACTAGAAAACGTGCAAATATTTAGTCTTGCTGCATATTCTCAAGTGCGGTTCTCGCTAAATTCATTATTAACTGCTGCGATGCTGCCGAGCAGTTTCTAATAGGCCGAGCGGTAAAGCCCAGGAGTCTCCTTTTCTTCTCGCTGCATGTGTGCTTTTCCCGCAGGCATCAGCATTGATACGATAGATTGCCAACAACACACAATAGCTACAAGGCTGTTGCTAATCACAGTATTGATCCTATAACTCTTCCCATTAGAAACTCTTTAGCTTTGTGGGTTGCATCGTCTGAATGAAGTCGAGTTGTGGAAGTCTCGGGAGACTGTGATTAAGACTTCTCAACGGTGCACACTGTCACCGGGAATCAGACCGAGAGAATTATTGAGAATTACTGAAAAATGAATGTTGGGTTGGAAAGGAGCAGGAGAGTTTTATTTGTAGTGGCTGGAGGCAATATTGTTTTAGCATTGGTTGAGTGTACAACGAATTGGGATCAGAAAATGTAGGAAAAAAGCACAGGTGTTACAAAGTTCAATGATGATAGTTTTAATTTAATAACTGTTTAGACCAAAGGTTAAAAACAAACGTTTTGCATTTCAAGAATGGAAATAATGGGTTTGCATGTTGATTTTTTTTGCATGAATTACCAGGGCTGGGTGGGTTACTTTTAAAATCTATTTCACTACAGATTACAGAATACATGCTTTAAAAAGTCATTTGTAACGTATTTCGTTACATTACTCAAGTTTAGTAACTTAATCTAAATACTTTAGAATACTTTGGAATACTAATAAGTGTGGAACAAACACAAAAAAGGTCATTGCAGGTTTTTATCTCACAATTCTAACTTTTTCCCTCAGAATTGCGTGATATAAAGTTGCAATTGTGAGTTATAAAGTCAGAATTATGAGATATAAACTTACAATATTGAGAAAAGTCCGAATTAAGATATAAACTCATACTAAATTCACAATTGCAAGAAAAAAAGTCAGTATTGCAAGTTCATATCTCCCAATTCTGACTTTATAACTTGCAATTGTGAGTTTAAATCTCGCAATTCTGAGAAAAAGAAGTCAGAATTGTGAAACACAAACTCACAATTGTGAGGGAAAAAACAAATTGTGAGAAAAAGTTGCAGTGACCTTTTTTACAATTATAAAATGACTCACAAACAACTATCACAAAACATGAAAACAGTGGAAAACATGAAACTGAACTCCTCTTTTTCAGACGGTCAGAGTCAGAGAATCACTAATCGCTGTTTAAATGACATTAAAACTCAAAGTAATCACTTTGGTAATCTAAAATACTTTTCAGATGTAACTGTAATCTGATTACCACCCATTTAAAATGTAACTGTAATGAAATACAGTTACATTGATTGATTCTCATGCATGATAGAAACAAGACACACTCACTGTCACAACAACAGCTAAATTTAAGGCTTAATTTATACTGAATTTTAGTGCATTTTGTTCATTTAACGAATGGAAAAAAGTGAGTTTGCATATTAGTGTTTGGGGAAAAAGATGGTGCAACAGTGTAAACTGGAAAAGATAATCATTTGGGACCAATACATTGTAATTTAATGGAAAAATATGTGATTTGCACAATATTATTTTAAGCAGTAGCTGGTGTTTGTTGTTCATGAAACCCCCAAGAAAAATAGTGCATAGCAACACTGCAAAATATGAAAATATATATAATTTTTAACATGCATTCCAATTTACTTTATCTATAGGACTGATTAGCTTACAGTTTTAGTTACTTACAATGTAACTTTCATTGCATATTTAAAAATATCTTGCAAGGCAATGTGTATCCCAAGAACGGGACAATCCCAATAAAAATGTTAATGATTCACATTTTGGTCAAAGCCTCCAATTAGCAGCAGTTTGCAGCTAAACTCATTGGTTTTCAGTGAAAGATGGTGATTTATAATTGATGGCAGTGATGGCAAAGAGCAAGTGCCATTTGATTTCGTCTTTGATATGATGCATTATGCGCTGGTCTAATATATATGTAACAGCACGGCATAAACCCTGAATCTATGCAAACATGAGGTGACTTTACTATTGCAGCCGAAACTAGACCGGCAAATGATGTTGTGCTTTGGTTCTGTATAAAATGAAATTTCAATCAGAGCTGCGTTAAATTTTGCTGTTGTTGTGGCAATGAGCACATCTTGTTTTCTGCTATGGGTTTACATGAGAATCAACAGCTGGTTTTAAAGGGTATAATTAAGAATAAACACACCTTTTTGTTGTATAGTTCATAATGCCACATCAGAAGCAGTTTTTGCAAAATGTTTCCTAGAAAATCTCTGCACATGGGCATAGCAGATCGACGACATTCAAAGAATTTCTTCAGGCTTTTACAAAAGTTAAGAAATTGCATTTAGAGTGGAATTCGTTCTATAATTGTTTTCATAATTGACATCAGTAATAGCAGAATTCTGGGAAAACCTAAGTACGAAAAGCTGTTAGTAATAATTATTCCGAACTGCCTGGCTTTATTTGACCTTTAAAGGCCAGCTGCTCCGCTGGAAGTAGTAAACATCTGCATTGACCGAGATGACCGATGCCGGGGGGTTTTTTGGTTCATTGGGAACCAAAGAGAAATCCCAGGAGTGGATCTTGTTCCATCAGGCACCATGAGTGAGGACAAGCCCATTATTTCACTGGTTCCAGTGAAGTCAAGCCGGGTCATTCCTGTTGCTCTGCACCTTATGAAGTCAGATTTGTAAACTCAGGCACTTTATTAGTTATAACTTTCACATTCTTTGCATGCAATGACAAGAAAATGAGCAGGATGTTCATAAAGAACTAAAGTTAATCATTGATCAGTTGGGTTAAAAACAACCCAGGTTGGGTTGAAAATGGACAGACCAGTGATTGGGTTGTTTTAACTCAGTGAATGGGTCTTTGTTTTAACCCAGAGGTTGGGTTAGATGTTTGCCAAACCTGCTGGGTAGTTTTATTTAACACTACTGTTTAAAAATTACTGTATTGTTGCTTAAAATCATTTATTATAGCTTGTCAAATTCGCCGTTTTTGTGTGTGTCCCTTTAAATGCAAATGAGCTGCTGCTCCCCGCCTCCTTTCCAGAAAAGGGTGAAGCTTTGACAGCTCAACAACAACAAAGCTGTTGATGTCAATCTGTTGATGTTGATATCTTGATGTCAATTGACTGAGTCAGAACATCACAGCTTCAATTGCGCTTTAAACAGAGGATATTCTTTACACACACGTAACATCCTATAATGCCCCTTTCACAAGACGTAATATCAGTCTCTGGTGTCTCCAGAATGTGTGTGTGAAGTTTCAGCTCAAAATCTCCCACAGATCATTTATTATCGCTTGTCAAATTTGCCCCTATTTGGGTGTGAGCAAAAAATGATCTGCTGCTCCCGGCCCCCTTTCCAGAAAAGGGCGAAGCTTTGACAGCTCAGCAACAACAAAGCTGGAGAATCTCACGCAGACAAAAGTTCATCCTTTCATTGTTCAAACCGGAGTCGACACTGATGGAGAGACTCAGGAAGAAGTTCCAACTTTTAGGCGTTTCTGAACGGTTAGTGGATAAATTGATGTAGTTGCTGTGGAGTTGATCGACTCATCACTAGCATGTGTCGTCATGTTCATCTTTTTTCCTTGAATCGACCCTCGTTTGTGAAGCAGTCCGGCGTAAAATGACGGCATCAACAACACTCGACCACAACAACTCAAAGCAGCCCAACATGGCCCCGCCCCCTTTGTTGAGTGTTCTTGGGGGCGGGGTTTATGTAAATATATGGCGTTTGTTGTAGTCCTTAAAAAGCGAATTCTGTAAAAAAAAAAATCTCCTTTTGCATTGAACTTTGAGCGTTGTAACTTTGCAGATGTTGTTTCTGCTCAAACAGCAATACTACACACTAACTAAAGTTAAAAAAGTGAATCATAATCAACCACCCCTTTAAAATGTTCTTCACCCTAAGAAAACCAAAAAAAAATGGTTCTTCCATGGCAATGCTGCAAAATTCAATTCTTTATTTTCAAGAGTGTAAATAAAACAAACTAATATGAGTTTCATATTTCATCCAGAGCCCACAGTAACATGTGGTCAGTCTTACTTTGTGGTAGCTTCCATTTTGAAGTCTATTAAAGTATCCCTTACCACAATATACTTCATTCACCGTAACGTTTTATGGCGTAGAGTGCCAACTCAGCACTGCAGCCCTTAAAAAACACACTACGGTTTTATAGCATCAAAGCATGTAGCCGTCCTGCTATAGGAACAGATGGTGCCAGACTGCTAATGGTGTGCTGGTTCTCGCTCTGTGCCGTGCATCTTGTAATTGACCCTTTTAAATCTACAGCGACGGAGTGCCGGAGCGCTACATGCGCATCCTTTTAATGGAATGTTTTTCTCCACCTTTTAATTATAAGATGTCTGTATGTACGTTAGAGGTGGCACAACGGAGTTGGTTGTCAAGGCTGGAAAGATTTATGGCCGTTCATGCCCTTGGTTGGTAATGAATGTCAGCGAGAGTTACATGCATGTTTGCTTGAATGTTAATGATTGTTGTTTTAGGACAATATCCCTCACAGCTGCTTCAAAAGCCTTAGCGTTATAGAGAAATGACCTAAATTAGGCTTTTAACATGAACAATTTGGGAAAAAAAGTATTTATGCGCTATTAAGTGGGTCATTCCTGTTATGCAAAAGTTTTTTTTTTTTTGTGTATGTTTGTGTTGTAATTTAGGGAAACATTTATATAGAAGCATAAAGCATAGACATTAATTAGATTTTTTATTATATTTGTGTTATATTTAATTTTATTTTAATTTTATAATTTAATTGTGTATTATTATTATTATTATTATTATTACTATTTATTAGAAAGTTATTAGAAAGTCAAGAGCAAATAAATAAATAAATAAATAAAAAAAAATAGTGGCATTGAGTTTACAGGTTAGTGTAAAGGAAAAAAAACATGTCAACCTTATTAATTATTATTTACTTACTTATTTTTTTGTTTTTATTTTATTATTATAAATAATTTATTAGAAATTCAAGAACAATATATTATTTTAATAAAATATTATTTTTTTAATATTTAATTTAATTTTATTATTTTAATTTTGTATTGTTATTATTATAATTATTAAAGTCAAGATCAAATAAAATAATTGTAAAATGAAATAGAATTATTAAATATTTTAGTTTTTATTTTGTTATTATTATTATTATATTATTGTTAATTAAAAAAATATTAATTTTTTTAATGATTATGTAATAATGTGTATTCATGTATTTTTAATTAAATTTTCCATTATTATTATCAAAATATTATATCATTTATATATATATATATATATATATATATATATATATAGGAAATGCTAGGAAATTAAATGATTATTATTGTTATTATTATTAAAATATTATATCATTAGTTTTTATGTAATATGTAATTTAATAAGAAAATTACCAAGATAATGCTTACTGATGTCATTTGACATCATGCAATAAATGACAAAATAGGTGTACTGCAGAGACCCGAATGCTGAATTCTAGTGCCTGTTGTTTGGAAAGTCAAGTTAGTGTTTAGCAAATGGATTTTCAGTTTTTACCAGAGCAGAACGATAATGAGGTGAGGTCTGACAAGCTGAAAATAATTAAAGCTCATTGCATTCGAACTAATGGAGTCATTAACCTAAGACAGCTTAAATTTGTGTTGTAGCCGCGGTTAAAACAGCATTGTTAAAATGGCATTGTTGAAACTTGCAATTAAAGTCATTGTGTAACAACTGCACCGGGGTGTTTTCACTTCCACCTAACGAGGAGCTCATTTTATCCCAATGAAACACTCTCTAACCCGTGTGAAGCCTTTAACAAAAAGCAGCTTAACATCTCGTGCACCTGGCTGGAGGTTTTGAAGAGTGGCATCAGGCCACTGTGATGTTCAGAGAGTCGGACGTCGCCACCCGAACCCCGGCGGGCCGCGCTAATCGCATTAGCCAGTGTCTCTGTGTCTCGTGTTGTCTTTGTGGACTGCGGTTGGAGGGTTTGGATTAATTGGCCGCCTCTATGCAAAGCGAGAACATTGGAACAGAAATTCAATACCAAGGAGTGTAATGAGTGATTAGAGAAACATTTCAAAGCTTCGCTGGGAGAGGGAGAAAAATATATAGCCGAACGCTTTCATTATTTATTTATCAGTATGGAATCGTACTGTAGTGAATCGTGGCTCCGTTATAAGTCAGTGTCAGAGCCGAACGGAGTTTAATTAAAGCACTGTGGACCGCAGAGCAGGTGGTGGACCGTAAAAAGACATATGAGGTTCAGGGAGGGTGAATGAATAAACACTGATGTTGGGAGTTATTCAATGATACAGAACTAATAAAGGAGCCATTAAGTGAAATCATAAGTGACTTACTTTCCTATGGAAGCCCGTTCCGCCACTGTTGAGGAAAAAAAATATTCCCTAAGTCATAATAATGAGAAACTTTCTCATAATTATGACTTAGTATCTCATTATATTGAGAAACTTTCTCATAATAATGAGTTACAAAGTAACACTATTCTAAAAAAATTAATCTCGTAATAACGAGAAACGTTCTCATAATAATGACTTACTATCTCAAAATAATGACTTAACATCTCATAATAGTGACTTAGTATCTCATAATAATGACTTAGTATTTCAAAATAATGAGAAAATTTCTCATAATAATGACTTACTATCTCAAAATAATGACTTAACATCTCATAATAGTGACTTAGTATCTCATAATAATGACTTAGTATTTCAAAATAATGAGAAAATTTCTCATAATAATGACTTGGTATCTCAAAATAGTGAGAAACTTTCTCACAATAATGACTTAGTATCTCATTATATTGAGAAACTTTCTCATAATAATGAGTTACAAAGTAACACTATTCTAAAAAAAATTAATCTCGTAATAATGAGAAACGTTCTCATAATAATGACTTAGTATCTCATAATAATGACTTAGTATTTCAAAATAATGAGAAACTTTCTCATAATAATGACTTAGTATCTCATAATAGTGAATTAGTATCTCAAAATAATGACTTAACATCTCATAATAATGACTTGGTATCTCAAAATAATGACAAACTTTCTCATAATAATGACTTACAAAGTAACACTATTCTGAAAAAATAAATCTCGTAATAACGAGAAACGTTCTCATAATAATGACTTAGTATCTCATAATAATGACTTAACATCTCATAATAATGACTTAGTATCTCAAAATAATGAGAGACTTTCTCATAATAATGACTTAGTATCTCAAAATAACGAGAAATGTTCTCATAATAATGACTTAGTATCTCATAATAATGACTTAACATCTCATAATAATGACTTAGTATCTCAAAATAATGAGAAACTTTCTCATAATAATGACTTAGTATCTCATAATAATGAGAAACTTTCTCATAATAATGACTTAGTATCTCAAAATAATGACTTAGTTTCTCATTATTTTGAGATACTAAGTCATTATTATGAGAAAGTTTATCAATATAATGAGATACTAAGTCATAATTCTGAGAAGGTTTCTCATTATTATGACTTATGGAATTTTTTTTTTCTCAGCAGTGGCGGGAACGGACTTCCATACCTTTCTTAATTCTAATCTTTTGTATTTCACATATCAAAAATAAGAAATTTTATTTTACTTAAAAAGCCTTATTTTGTTTTATTATTGTATTATTTTATTCTATTTAATTTTATAAACACTCTACTTTTACCATCTAATCTTCATATAAAAAATAAGAAATTTTATTTTACTTAAAATGCCTTATTTTATTTTGTTTTGTTTTATTATTATTATCGTTATTTAAAAAAAACCCCACTACTTTTACCATCCAATCAAATATTTTGTATTTTGCATATAAAAAAAAATAAGATTTTATCTTAATTAAAAAGTCTCTTTTTAATATATTTTTTTAATTTTTATGATCATTTTTTACCATCCATTTACCATCATTTGTAGATTTATATAGGTTATATGTGCACCTATATTTCTAAAAATATGTCAGATGGTGTAAATACTTCAGGTTTAACATTGACTAGACAGCCTTTTTTCAGATGCATGATGGGAGATGGACTGCTCCAACTGATCCCATTTGATTTCATTCTCTTTCTCTACAAGTACTGTGATGATACCAGGGTACAGTGATGCATCAGATGGTAACACTAGATGTGGTTTAGATGTTCTCTCACTGTCTCGTCCCATTCTGGTGTCTGACCGCCGCCATGTTCCTTTTTGGATGATTATGTTCCTACTTGTTGGAGATGAAGCCCATCTCACTCAGACTTGAGGCTTTTTGTCAGAGGCCATGCTTCTTTCAGCTTAGCTTTTCATCAGCGTCCTTTGACTGCCTCAGTTCAGGCTTAGCCAGCTGTACCATGTGTCCCCGCTGGGGCACCATACATCACCTCCGCAACCTGAGGAGAAAGGTCGAGCGAGGACTCTCATTTATTATTTAAATGGGGTGATTTTTTTTTTGTCTCAGGCATATTTTCACTGCATGTAGTGAATCTGAGCTTTGACATTAAGGTTAATGTTCCTGTCAAGCACATTTAAGACAAATTTGCCAAGGATATCGTAGGGGAATAGGTAAAGCTGCAGATGTGAGCTTGGACATTTACATATTACCTGACCGAAACGACTGTGATTTAGAAACCGGCGGCTCTCACAGAAATATTCATAGGTTGTATTTCACCCATCAATAATAAGGAATTCTATTTTACTTAAAGAAAATGAAGCTTATATATATATATATATATATATATATATAATAAAATTGACGAAGCATGTACAAAATCAGTTCCTCAAATGTACTTCAGTACATTCAGCAGTATGGAAAATCATTTTCTTAGAGGTCTGAAATTAGACTCAAAGCAGTCCAGTCTCCCTAGAATAGACTCTGAAGCATGAAGTCTAAATCCAAATGAAATCTTCTAAAATCCAGTTGCAGTTTTCATAGGTGGACGCAATCCTCCGGGCTCTTCCAACATTTCGCTGTTCAACCTCTCAGCCCCATTTTAATTGGGTAATAGGCAAAAAGATGTTTTTACAAGGATCAGAGGAAAAAGCAATCAGACAGAAGTTTCACAGAGTAAGAATAATTAAAACACACTCTTACCTGTTATAAATTGCCTGTTGAAGCATGGAAGTGCTGAATGGACATTTGAAGAGGGTGTTTAGTGATTTGAGCCATGAAGAATTACAAATCAGCATATTTGGTCCAGTTCAGCTCTCCATTTCACTTACAAAAAAGTGCCGTATTACTGTTGAACGTATTATCATAGTTATTCTTTGAAGCACCAAGCAAATACCATAGTATATAAACATGGTTATCATGCAATACCAAGATGAAAGCACTCGAGGGTTGTACACTGACTTGGATATTTAGTCAAATTCAGAAAATTGTTTATTTTTAAACAATTTATAATTGTAGTAATGCATGTTTTTTTTGCTCGTCTCCCGTTTTGATTTCCAACCTGTTTCTACAGTTTGCAAGCCATTAAAGAAGACCCATAATCCCCCTTTAACAAGATGTAATATCAGTCTCTGGTGTCCCACAATGTGTTTGTGAAGTTTCAGCTCAAAATCCCCCACAGATCATTTATTATAGCTTGTTAAATTTTGGTGTGAGCAAAAACACGCCGTTTTTGTGTGTGTGTCCCTTTAAATGCAAATGAGCTGCTGCTCCAGAAGAGGGCGGAGCTTTAACAGCTCAACAACAACAAAGCTGGAGAATCTCACGCAGACAAAATGAGGAAAGTGTTCAAACCGATGGAGAGACTCAGGAAGAAGTTCAACTTTTAGACGTTTCTGAACGGTTAGTTACGGTGGCCGAGAGAGCTCAAAGCGCTGCAAATAAGAAAGCACATGCAATTAAAAAAAAGCACATGCAATTAAAAAAAAGCACATGCAAATAAAAAAAAGTACATGCAAATAAAAAAAAAAAAACGTGATCATCAGTTTGACAACACATGTGCTGCAAATCCTCACAACACATGCAAACACAAAAACGCACTGCAAACAGTGCAAACCACAACGGAAATGTTTCAAGGGGTTTCAACCCCAAAAAGTGACGGATCCTACTTGACAACAGCACAAACTAAAAAACATTAAATATATTATGAAGGCATTAACTCCATGTAATGTGTTTCACTAACAGAAAAGTGTTTTAATATGTGGCATTGTTGTTCACTCATTAAACTTTAAGAGATGATCATTTAGTGGATGATTTAATAATATTGGTTAATCATCTGTAGCGTACTAATGTGACGTCATCATAACGGCCGCCTGAGGCGCTCGACGACCACGTCATCTGTGAGCGGGAGCTTCTAGCAAACTGAAAAACACTTTATTAAAAATAATAAATACATGAAATAATGTACAGTTGTTTATTTTTGTTTGCAGTTTTTATAGTTTTTAATGATTATGAACACATTGTGCACTCAAATGCCGTACACTATATAGGGATCAGTGAATGAGTGAAGGGTGAGTTGAACTGGTTTTGGACGCACGTCCTAGTAGGGTCCGTCACTTTTTGGGGTCCCCCTTGAAACATTTCCGTTGTGGTTTGTGCTATTTGCAGCGCTTTTTGTATTTGCAGAGCGTTTTTGTGTTTGCATGTGTTGTGAGGATTTGCAGCACATGTGTTGTCAAACTGATGATCACGTGTTTTTTTATTTGCATGTGTTTTTTTTTATTTGCTTTGTTTTTTTTTTGTTTGCATATGTTTTTTTTTCATTTGCATGCGTTTTTTTTATTTGCATGCGTTTTTTTATTTGCATGTGTTTTTTATTTGCATGTGTTTTTTTTATTTGCATGTGTTTTTTTTGTTTGCATGTGTTTTTTTTTCATTTGCATGCGTTTTTTTATTTGCATGCGTTTTTTTATTTGCATGTTTTTTTTATTTGCATGTGTTTTTTTTGTTTGCATGTTTTTTTTTTCATTTGCATGCATTTTTTTTATTTGCATGTGTTTTTTTATTTGCATGTGTTTTTTTTATTTGCATGTGTTTTTTTATTTGCATGTGTTTTTTTTATTTGCATGTGTTTTTTTTATTTGCATGTGTTTTTTTGTTTGCATGTGTTTTTTTTTCATTTGCATGCATTTTTTTATTTGCATGTGTTTTTTTTATTTGAATGCGATTTTTTTGTTTGCATGTGTTTTTTTTGTTTGCATGTGTTTTTTTTATTTACACGTGTTTTTTTTTTATTTGCATGTGTTTTTTTTATTTGCATGTGTTTTTTCTTATTTGCAGCGCTTTGAGCTCTCTCGGCCACCGTAAAAACCCGACGCCCACTATACACAGTGTACCTGACAGAGCCACACACACCAGGCTAATGTTTATGATTGCTATCAAATGCTGTGAATGGTCTAATATTTTTTACAAAATATTACTCTGACAGAAACGCTCCTTTTTTTAGCAATCAAGCTCTCCAGAGTCTAATTAGTGTTCAGTGCTCATCTGTGCACTAACGACTGAACAGTTAGCATGCTTTGCTCAAACTTTTGGCGTTAGAACCAGTACACAGATGTTGCTTGCGAAAACAAAATGTCGGCGCCTTGGATGGAAACGTGCAGATTAAGGGACGGTAATATCATAATAAGATCCCCTTCCTACGTCACAAGGGGAGCAAAATCTGAGACACGTTTTTGCTTGCAGAGAAAGGCTTACCAAAACAAAGCTTTTTCCCGTTTTCTGGGTTGGGATGCACCCGATTATAGCACTTAAACATATCAAACAATATTCTGTGTTTCGGCATAAATTTGTCCTACATCAAGAACAGATGAAGACAGTCTGGTTTAAGAAGTAATTTCATATTTGTAAAACAAAATGATCATATACTTCAGTATCTCGGCAATAACAGTGAGTAAACTGTTTAGAGTTGGAGATATTTGGGAAATATAATGCCGGTTTCTGCGATTCAATCAAACCAGATGTGCAGAAACATCACATGTTCGTAATACCTACTGTTTTTGTGCCGTTATTTTCCCATCATGGGATTAAAAATGCACAGTCAAAGAATAAACAAAGTCAAAGTTTGTCAGGACATGGAGAATACGACTGTGTGTGATATTAAGAAATGACACACAAAACTGAATAAGCCGCATCCGCTCTCACCTTTACGAGGTTGTTCTCAGATTTACATGAATCAGGTCTTCCGCTGGCCTGTATTCTTCAGTGGTCAAGCCTTCATTTTACAGCCACTTTTTGTAACAGACTTTTAACGACTTACTATATTTTTCTTCGCGGCGGTAGTTAAGCACAGCAAAAGTTTATGAAAGAGAGAGGTAAATTATTTCAGACAGGCGCCTAATAAAAAGCGTCTCCCGGCTCATATTTCAGCGAGCATTAGTCTGTGCTCTCTGAGCTGTGCGCGAGCGAATGAGAAATACCTGATGGAGTTTTGGCTGGTGTGCCGTTTCCATTTATAATGAATGCTTAAATACAGAAGCACCTTATTTTACAGTCTGTCGAGGGGGAGAAAAAATCATGTTTGATTTATTTAAGTGTCAAATGAAAGGAATAATATGTGCGCACATGCAAAATAAAGTACATTTTTACATTTTCTCAAATCATGCAAAAAAGTTGTCCCCACGTTGCTAAGGTGTTGCTAAGTGGTGCTTTTTCAGTGTAGGTTTAAGGGACAAAATCAGCTGCAAACTAATTGACTCTTCGCAAATAGTTTGATTGACAGGCGATCTGACCAATCATAACCCCGAATCCGACATTTTGTCCGTCAAAGCGGTCAGGGGAGTTAGTAGATGAACGTTGGTGAACTTGAATCACGTCTTGAAACAACATTCCTTCTGATGTTCATTCATGTTTATTTGATGCTATAAATGAACTAGTATGAAGAGATGATCGCTTCACGAGGAGCTACACGACACATTAAAGACACACTAGACGCTATTTATTGATTAAACTTCCTTAAAAAATTACAATAGTTAAAATTTGAAACCGTTTCGATGCATTTTTCACTTCGTGAGAACATGATGTGTGGCGTGAGAGCGGACATAGCAACAGTAACAAAAGGGGGCGGGGCTTTGTGAACGGTCAATTACTAACTAGATTTTAACAATTGTGATTGAAATTGTCGGCAACACTTCAGAATAATCAGTTAATGTTAGTTAATGCATTAACTTGTCCAACTTTATTACCATCAGTTAAACCTTCAGTAGAAAATATATGACATTCAGGCAGTCAGAGAGAGAGAGAGAGAGAGAGAGAGAGAGATAATGTGATGGAGAGATAGAGTCTAGTGTTTAGGCAAATTTCACTCTCAATTCTTGGAGGGTTTTATGAGGAATCACTGTAACGCTCTCAATTCAGATATGGAGTTAAACACTGTGGACCGATGGCAAAACCGCCTCTCCGTGTTTGATCTTTCCAGCGCTGATTTACATTTGCAGAGCACGCCGCTTAATCTGCCCATTTGTCCTATCAAATGAAAGAGCAAAATGAGAAAGAGAGAGAGGTCAGAGATTTAGAAAGTGCTTTTCAGAGAAGTTTAGAAGCAAAAGATGGATGTTTAGCAGTTTCGTACAGAACCTACAGTCAGTACGGGATGTAAAAACACTTGATTTTATGTTTTATGGGTAAAATGCAAAGTGTTTGCTGCTAGTGCATGAACAACTTGTGCTTTGCCAGGATGATGATATATGAGGTATAATTCATGTTGGTATTATATATTATATTATATAAATATAAGCTGTTATCGGCCGGCTCTAATCTGCTTAATGCAACTATATATAAGGCATGAAGATATTAAGTTATTATAAACATTATCATGACGATTTCATGAAAAGCTTCTTTGCAAAGCGTCATACAAATAAAATTGACTACAATAAAATGTACAAATAAAATATTTTTCATTTTTATATCATAATTATATCGAATTTTCTATCAAAATTTCCATTTTTCAATCTCATCTCACTACTTTCTAATAATTTTGACTTTTTTTCTCATAACTGACTTTTTTTTTAAAGAGTGATATATATTTCAAATATATATAATTTATATATATAATAAATATAATAATATTTAATAATAAATTTATATAATATATAATTTCAAAGAAACTCTTGTCTTAATTTCTACTTTTTTATCATAATTTTGATTTTATTTCATAATTATGAATTTTGTGTCATGCTTTTGACTTTTTTTTAAATATAAGTTATAAAGTTATAAGTTATAAATATATAATATAAGTTATAAATATATTATTGTCCAACTCTAACCTGCTAAATGCAACTACAATGCATGAAGATATTAAGATAATATAAACATTAACAGCATAATTTTATGTAAAGCTGTTTACAAATAAATCTGACTAATTTCTCATAATATTGAATTTTTATATCATAATTATATCGAATTTTCTATCAAAATTTCAATTTTTCAATCACTACTTTCTAATAATTTTGACTTTGTGTCATAATTTTGAATTTTTATCTCATAACTGACTTTTTTTTAAATAAACATGTATACAAAAATTCAATATTGTGAGATAAAAATTCAATGTCAAAAAATATTTTAGTCTAATTATGTTGTATAGCGCTTTGTTTCAAAGCAACTTTACACGAAATCTTGATGTTAATGTCTTAATTAATAATTAATTATATCTTAATATATTCATGCCTTATAGTTATATTTAGCAGATTGGAGCTGAATTCCAAATTTTTATCTCATAATTATGACTTAGTATGTCAGACTTTTTTTGCACATAATTATAATTTCAAAAATTTTCTGTCTTCATTTTTTTTATCTCATAATTTCTACTTTTCTTATCATAATTTTGATTTTATTTCATAATTATGACATTTTGTGACTTTTTAAAATATAAGTTATATATTATTTTCCAGCTCTAACCTGCTAAATGCGACTATAATGCATGAAGATATTAAGATAATATAAACATTAACAGCATAATTTTATGTAAAGCTGTATACAAATAAATCTGACTAAAATCTTTCTCATAATATTGAATGTTCATGTCAGAATTATGACTTTTTATCACATAGTTTTGACTAAATTTCAACTTTTTAATCTCATTTATACTTTTCTTCTCATAATTTTGACTTTTTTAAAAAATAAAAAGCATATTATCCTCTAATCCCTCCGTATTCGATCTTATACAGACTCTGAGCAATGCACTTCCTGTGTCTATTTGCCTCTTCGCGATGAATCGCTTGTTGTATTCCTCACTTTTAAGTCGCTTTGGATAAAAGCGTCTGCCAAATGATTAAATGTAAATTATTGTCCAGCTCTTTTCTGCTAAATATGACTATTAGGTACGAGTATATTAAAATATTATAATGATATTATAAAACGATATTGAGTGAAGTGCTATACTTGACTAAAACCAATGTAAAAATTAAACATTTTTCTGTTGACATTCACTTTTTACATCATAATATTGAATTTTTGTGTCCGTTTTTGACATAAATATGGCTTATGTCAGAATGTTTATTTATTTTGCTTATAGTTTCGAATTGTTCTGTCAGAATTTCAACTTTTTAATCCCATAATTTCTTTTTTTAATATATATATATATATATATAATTATGAATTTTTATATCAATTATATTATTGTCCAGGTCTGTAAATATGAATGTAAGATATGAATATATTAAGATTCAGACATGAAGATTTCCTGTAAAGCTGCTTTGGATATTGTGTAAAGCGCATTTGACTGAAACCAATATAAAAGTTGTTTTATATATATTTTTCGTCCGTTCCCTGAACGACCTTCCCCGCAGCTCATTTCAAAGCGTCGAAGTCGTAGTGCAGAAAAATATTAGATTATGCTCCGCTCAAAACTTGTATATGTTCCTGCAGATATTCTTTCTGTCTTTGTGTTTTTGTATAACCATGTTTTCTCCTCTAGTCTTTGTAAAACTCCCGCTGCAGACGGTGAACACAACCTCCTGCGAGCGACTTTGTAGATAGATGCTGTTTTTCCCAGCAGTTTTTGTGGAGTAGCGGCCCTGTGCTATCTATACTTCAGCAGAAGGCCGGTTCACTGACCCGCTATTGGATATTTGACGTTTCCACATCTAATATCCCATTACTGTAGAATGTTTCTGTTTCTGCTGTGCTAAATCTGTCATTCTGCCGCTGCCCAGTGTGAACGTGATTTACCATATGGTGCTAAAGGCTGGCGTCGGTCGGCCTGGCGGGGGTGATGAACTTGAGGTAGCCGTCAAGGGCCTGCAGTGAGGATGTGTGTGTGTGTGTGTTTCTGAAAGCAGAAGCATCTGTGAGCCAGCGGGGAGCGTGAAGGGCCGCAGCACGACACAGACAGCGCCGGTCAGCGTCGACTCGTGTAGGTGTGACTCGAGGGCCGGTGGAAACGGCGGTGACCGTGGTTGCGGGTTAGTGAGTGTTAACAGAGTGCCAGTGGCTGCCGGACCTCGTAAGTGTTTGTTTTTTTCCTCCTCCGAAGACTTTTAGCACCGTTTTTCTGAGGCGATGGCAGCCGCGTTGAAAAGAGTCTTTGGGTTTCTGGTTAGATGTGTTTAAAAAACAAAACAAAATTGCTTTTCAAGCAATTCTTTTTTTTAGGTGAAAAAGAATGGACCTGTATGGCCCATTTCTAAAATAAAAAAATAAATAAAAGCATGCTTTGGTTAAAAGTATATCATGATAAAATGATGACATACCAAATCATAATTATGAGATAAAAAGTCAAAATTATGACATACCAAGTCATAAGTATGAGATAATGTCAAAATTTTGATAAAACATAACTTTTTGTCATAATAACAAGTTTTTTTTGTAATATTTTTGACATAATTATGTTATCTCAACATTATGACTTATAGTATGTCAACAAAAATGTAATTATTTGTCATAATTTTAACTTTTTCTGATCTCATCATTTTGACTTCATTTCATAATTATGATATTATGTCATAATAATTTTGACTTTATAATGACATGATAAAATTGACAAACTGAAACATAATTATGAGATAAAAAGTCAAATTATGACATACTAAGTTATAAGTATGAGATAATGTTGAAATTATGATAAAACATAACATTTTGTGTCATAATTTAGATTTTTTTGTAATGATTTTGACATAATTATGTCATATCATAATTATGACTTATGAAATAAGTCTGTTTTCTCAACATTATAACTTATAGTATGTACAATTTTTTTGCCTCATAACCTTTTTTCATTTTTGTCCAAAACTTTTTATCTCATAACTTTTTCTGATCTCATCATTTTGACTTCATTTCATAATTATGATATTATGTCATAATAATTTTGACTTTATAATGACATGATAAAATTGACAAACTAAAACATAATTATGAAATAAAAAGTCAAATTATGACATACCAAGTCATAATTATGAGATAAAAAGTCAAAATTATGAGATAATGTCAACATTATGATAAAACATAACATTTTATGTCATAATTTTGACTTTTTTGTAATGATTGTGACATAATTATGACATATCATAATTATGACTTATGAAATAAGTCTGTTTTCTCAACATTATAACTTATAGTATGTTTTTTTTTTGCCTCATAACTTTTTTTTTCATTCTTGTCCAAAACTTTTTACCTCATAACTTTTTCTGATCTCATCATTTTGACTTCATTTCATAATTATGATATTTTGTCATAATAATTTTGACTTTATAATGACATGATAAAATTGACAAACTAAAATATAATTATGAGATAAAAAGTCAAATTATGACATACTAAGCCATAAGTATGAGATAATGTTGAAATTATGATAAAACATAACATTTTGTGTCATAATTTTGATTTTTTTTGTAATGATTTTGACATAATTATGACATATCATAATAATGACTTATGAAATAAGTCTGTTTTCTCAACATTATAACTTATAGTATGAACAATTTTTTTGCCTCATAACCTTTTTTCATTTTTGTCCAAAACTTTTTACCTCATAACTTTTTCTGATCTCATCATTTTGACTTCATTTCATAATTATGATATTATGTCATAATAATTTTGACTTTATAATGGCATGATAAAATTGACAAACTAAAATATAATTATGAGATAAAAAGTCAAAATTATGACATACCAAATCATAATTATGAGATAAAAAGTCAAAATTATAACATACTAAGTCATAAGTATGAGATAATGTCAAAATTATGATAAAACATAACATTTTGTGTCATAATTTTGATTTTTTTGTAATGATTTTGACATAATTATGGCATATCATAATTATGACTTTTGAAATAAGTCTGTTTTCTCAACATTATAACTTATAGTATGTACATTTTTTGCCTCATAACTTTTTTTTCATTTTTGTCCAAAACTTTTTACCTCATAACTTTTTCTGATCTCATCATTTTGACTTTTTCCTCGTCATTTTGACTTCATTTCATAATTATGATATTATGTCATAATAATTTTGACTTTATAATGGCATGATAAAATTGACAAACTAAAACATAATTATGAAATAAAAAGTCAAATGATGACATACCAACTCATAATTATGAGATAAAAAGTCAAAATTATGACATACTAAGTCATAATTATGAGATAAAAAGTCAAAATTATGACATACTAAGTCATAATTATGAGATAATGTCAACATTATGATAAAACATAACATTTTGTGTCATAATTTTGAGTTTTTTGTAATGATTGTGACATAATCATGACATATCATAATTATGACTTATGAAATAAGTGTTTTCTCAACATTATAACTTCTGATCTCATCATTTTGACTTCATTTCATAATTATATTATGTCATAATAATTTTGACTTTATAATGGCATTATACAATTGACAAACTAAAACATAATTATGAGATAAAAAGTCAAAATTATGACATACCAACTCATAATTATGAGATAAAAAGTCAAAATTATGACATACTAAGTCATAAGTATGAGATAATGTCGAAATTCTGATAAAACATAACTTTTTGTCATAATAACAATTTTTTTTGTAATATTTTTGACATAATTATGTTATCTCAACATTATGACTTATAGTATGTCAACAAAAATGTAATTATTTGTCATAATTTTAACTTTTTCTGATCTCATCATTTTGACTTTATTTCCAAATTTTGATATTATGTCATATTTTTTTACTTTATATCTCATTTCGGTTAAAAGTATGTCATGATAAAATTATGACAATCTAAATTGTCACATGATAAATATGAGATAAGTCAAAATTATGACATACAAAGCCATAATTATGAGATAAGGTGACATTATGACAAAACATGACTTTTATGTTATAATTTTCACTATTCTTGTAATAATTTTGACATTTTTGTTTGCCATGTTGACATAAATATGATTTATTTCATAATTATGACTTATAGCATGCTCGCTTTTTTTTTAACTCTTAGTTATCATTTTTCATAATTTCGAGTTTATTTCCTAATTTACATTTTATCTCACAGCTTTGACTTTTTCATCATAATTTTGACTTGACTTTATTTCATAACAAAGTTATTATATCCTAACAATTTTGACTTTATATCTAATCATTTCGACCGTTTAGTCCTATAATTATGATTTTGCACAGCATGATTCCACGGACCGCACACCTGAATTCATTTCACGAAT
This sequence comes from Zacco platypus, assembly GCA_038088235.1. Classification (NCBI taxonomy): domain Eukaryota; kingdom Metazoa; phylum Chordata; class Actinopteri; order Cypriniformes; family Xenocyprididae; genus Zacco; species Zacco platypus. The sequence goes on along the minus strand of CM076074.1, from coordinate 32,391,588 downwards.
CAACCGCTGTGTTTCCATTCCGATAAGGCTTTAAGCGGTTGATTAGTTCCACAACCAGCCGGGTTAACCTGATTAATGGTCTTTTGTAATGAAACGTGTGCTGGTTTGCGTGTTCAAGCTTGTTTAACGGTGATTGATAACCGGCCGGCCCACGATAGATGAGGGACTGGAAGAGTAATTCAGCATGGAGGGGTCCGTATTGGCATTATCATTTGTACGGTTTTTGAGCTGTTCTCGGGTCAGTGAGGGGAATCCGGTCATTTGTGCTTCCAGTTGTCTTTTAAAGGAGCTCAACGGACCTGCTGTTTTGTTAATAGAAAACTGTGTTTAATGACACCGCTCTCATACAGGACAGACATTAAAAGCATTTACCGTTCAAAAGTTAAAAAAAAAAAATTACTAGCGACACCGGTGGCCGTTAAGTGAACTGCACCCGCAACTCACATCATGTCGACAGATGAGGTAAACTCTTATGATAGTTTAGTTGACTGTATGAGACTATAGTTTAAATGAATCCCTTTTCGGTGCATGACACATTAACATGACCGGCTCTTTCAGCTATTTTATCCTGAACATTGTATAAGCATCCATTTAATGCGTCACAGAACGGAAGAGAGGCTCTCGGTAGCGCGTGACATCACATCCTTATGATTTTCCCGGCAAAAACATCCCGAGAGTCTACAGGCTTTTCAACCTAGGAAGTCGGGGAAGATCTCGTTTTTAAGTTTCGTTTCAAGCTGTTGAAGAATGCAATTTTTGCATATAATGTCTCCAGGGTTGGGGAGAAACGAAACACAAGAAACTTAGTGACGTATTTAAAATACAAAATTTGAGTCACTGTATTTCATTACAGTTACATTTTAAATGGGTGGTAATCAGATTACAGTTACATCTGAAAAGTGTTTTAGATTACCAAAGTGATTACTTTGAGTTTTAATGTCATTTAAACAGCGATTGGTGATTCTCTGACTCTGACCGTCTGAAAAAGCGGAGTTCAGTTTCATGTTTTCCACTGTTTTCATGTTTTGTGAGTCATTTTATAATTGTAAAAAAGGTCACTGCAACTTTTTCTCACAATTTGTTTTTTCCCTCACAATTGTGAGTTTGAATTTCACGATTCTGACTTCTTTTTCTCAGAATTGCGAGATTTAAACTCACAATTGCAAGTTATAAAGTCAGAATTGGGAGATATGAACTTGCAATACTGACTTTTTTTCTTGCTATTGTGAATTTAGTATGAGTTTATATCTCATAATTCTGACTTTTCTCAATATTCTGAGTTTATATCTCATAATTCTGACTTTTCTCAATATTGTGAGTTTATATCTCATAATTCTGACTTTTCTCAATATTGCGAGTTTATATCTCATAATTCTGACTTTTCTCAATATTGTGAGTTTATATCTCATAATTCTGACTTTTCTCAATATTGTGAGTTTATATCTCATAATTCTGACTTTTCTCAATATTGCGAGTTTATATCTCATAATTCTGACTTTATAACTCACAATTGCAACTTTAAATCACACAATTCTGAGGGAAAAAGTGAGATAAAAACTCGCAATGACCTTTTTTGTGTTTGTTTCACACTTATTAGTATTCCAAAGTATTCTAAAGTATTTAGATTAAGTTACTAAACTTGAGTAATGTAACGAAATACGTTACAAATGACTTTTTAAAGCATGTATTCTGTAATCTGTAGTGAAATACATTTTAACAGTAACCGACCCAGCCCTGAATGTCTCACGCTCATCAAGGAGGCTTTCGTTTAATCACAAATACAGTAAAAGCATTATTATTATTATTATTATAATTTAAAATAACAGTTTTCTCTTTTAACATGTTTTACAAATGTAATTTATTCCTTTGACGGCAAAGCTGAAAGGTCAAGCTCGGTCTCCAGAGCATCCGAGATAACTCGTCTTTTTCTAATTTATGTGCTGCTATTGCCAAAACCTTTATTATATTACCACTAAGAAGCATTAAATTACTGATTAATTGTCAAGATTTTAGAAAGGCTGCATTAACGGTGAACATGAACCTGAAGCCGGAAAAACAATGAGTTTGATGAGAGTTTCGTGTGTTGGTTCAGAAAAGCTCCCGCGGCGTTTGCTTTGATATTTTATTATGTTACAGTATATAATGACGTTCAGACATGTTTAAGTGGGACTGTAGTATTCAAATAGTTCCATCTTTTCAGACCTTGATCTCTTCCCTCTTGGAATCTTTGAATTCTCGCCGCCGCTTCCCTCTCGGATCAAACTCGCCGTGAATTTCTCCCAGCGTGTGACATAATGAGCAATGCTGCGCGACACCGAAATGAAACGTATCGATTTTTTATGCGGTGCATCGTAGCTTTTAAGATATTGCTTTCATTATTGTAGAATTAGTGCTGCGTGCTTTGATGTCTTTTATCTTGGAACACACTCGTGTGATTGCAGCAGAGGCTGCTGGGTAAGCAGGGTGGGGTTACGGACCGTCTAATGTTACATAACACATATGTAATCGTGTCGGGAAGGCCGGCAGCTCCTTTGGAGAGATTCTCTGTGTTTCTCTGTGCTTGTGAAGTCAAACATCACTATTAATTTTGCTCATATAAGTTGAGCTCTTAATAAAAGTCTTTTCATGTAAGATCATAAAGCATCATGCATAGAGTAAAGCAGCACTCCTATTTACTTCAGAAAAAGGTATAAACATTTCTTATTCCTTGCATCTCTCATTTCCATGTTGTACACTTAAGGGATTGAAGGCTTTATTGGAACTGCTCTTCATAACAATGCAGTTGCTCTTTATGGGAAACATTTCTAAATATTGAATCAAAGCTTAAGCTGTACAACTCCCTGAACAATATCCTGTATCCAATATCTCTGGAAACTAATAACGCTACATGTATCTGCTGTTTATATTCTGTGAAATGCATTACAAACGGTGTGGTTGAGACTGCTGTCGGCTTCCTCGCAACTAACCGTTGATCACAACATGTCAGCGATTTATATAAACACAAATGCACATGAGCGAGCGTGGAGACAGACTCTTGCAGCTTTGTGCTTTGGGACATTCAGAAAATGTTTTCGGCACAAGTATTTTAAATAGTCCAGTATGGCAAAAAATAAACATGTTGGTTTTGATGTACCAAAAATGGCCAAAGATATTCCTTTCAAAATATATTTATATGCATGTATTTTGAATATATTTTAGAATTTTTTAAAATAATTATATATATATTATATATATAAAATTACATATATTATGTACATTATGTATTTTGGATGCAATTAATCATTTTAAACATTTAATCGTTTGACAGCCCTATTTGTTTATATATATTTATATTTATATATTATGTGTGTATATATATACATATATATATATATATAAAACACATATAAATATAAATAAATAAATAGGGCTGTCAAACGATTAAATGTTTAAAATGATTAATTGCATCTATATATATATATATATATATATATATATATATATATATATATATATATATATATATATATTTACAGCTCTGGAAAAAATTAAGAGACCACTGCAAAATTATCAGTTTCTCTGGGTTTACTATTTATAGGTATGTGTTTGGGTAAAATTAACATTTTTGTTTTATTCTATAAACTACTGACATTTTTCCCAAATTCCAAATAAAAATATTGTAATTTAGAGCATTTATTTGCCAAAAGCAACAACTGGTCAAAATAACAAAAAATATGCAGTGGTCTCTTAATTTTTTCCAGAGCTGTATATATATATATATATATATATATATATATATATATATATATATATATATATATAGACACACATGCATGTATATATTTAACAAAAATATAAATATAATATATATAAATTTAATAATATATATATATATATATATATATATATATATATATATATATATTTTTTTTTTTTTTTTTTTGAAAATCAAAATCAATTTAATTTAATATGATTGATGATTTCAGGAATACAATTCGCACAATTTTTCTCAGGTTGGTACACTTGATCTGTATTTTCAAACTAAATTTATTGATTTAGCAGTCTGCAGTGACTACAGTCACTTACAGTACGTTCAAGGACACATTTAATCATATTAGTACATGTGAATTTACTTAGAGTAACATTTAGCTACTAAGTGTGAATAAATACACTGATTCTAGTAATACACATTTGGGTGTGGACCTGAAACGCATTTTTATATCGCAAATATCTATTCTCTTAGAGTCCTGTTCAAACAAAATATAGCCTACTTTTAATAATTTGTTATTTAGTAAAAATGTGCTTTAGTAAAAATTTAATTTACAGTACATTTATACATAAACTCAGGAGAGAAAAACAATTGCTGGATGGGTCGAGTGAGAGCTCAGTTTGTGTATGTGTTTATTGCAAAGCGGCTTTGAATGTCTTTCATCGCAAACAAGTATCTGGTGTGTTCGGTGCCAGAGTCCCTGTGGCGTCTCGTGATGATTGATGTTGGCAGCGGAGCAGCTGCTTCATGCTACAGTCTCGCAGGGCCGCACTTCCACGCCTGTAAACAACTAGTAGTTTTCTCGTTTGAAAAGTTCCATTCCTTTGAAAATCGTGAAGGAATTTGTTTTTTTGAAACTCTTTTCTTGAAAAGTGTTCTTTGCTGTGTTTCTGTAAAAATACCCCTTGGTTTTATGATTTAATAGATGTTTTATTATTTTATACATCAGATGGTGGTCAGCTGATATGGTGGATATATATATATGTATTTGTATGTATGTATAGGAATGATAACAGGATCTTTGAGGCAATACAGGTTAAATTGCATCTAAATTAACCTGGTTTTGCGTCTTGGTTTCAGTGAATGCTCATTCATTGGTCACTTTTGAGTCCTAGACGTTCCAGATCTATGTGTTTTCATAAAATAATGAACTATTTTATCTCAAAAGATCCAGTAAAAAACATTTAATTCACCTCTCTGAATGTCTTTCGATCTTCTGTTGTCACATGAACCTTTTGACTAATGGTTTAATAAATGAAACCAGTATTTATTTCTCAAATGTCATACACAAAAAGCATGAAGACCAAATTCTTCAACAACAAAACCTGCACACATTGGCTCCGTTTCAAAATCTAGTGAGTTGCCTCTACTTTTAAAAACTCTGATGGTCAAAAGTTTGAAATTATTAAGATTTTTAAGTCTCAACATAGAATGATTTCTGAAGGATCATGTGACTCTGAAGACTGGAAAATTCAGCTTTGATCACAGGAATAAATTATATTTTTACAATATATGTGCATAGAAAAGCGCTATTTTGAATTGTAATAATATTTTAATGTGTTTTACTGTATTTTTGATCATATAAATGCAGCTTTGATGGGAGTACTCCTTCAAATACATTAAGATAACGACAGGTTTTGTGCCTTTAGTTCACTCAAAAATGAAAATTCTGTCCTAATTTAACGGTTTCTGTCCATGCAAATTGACTGTCGCGATGTTTATCGAATGAACCAAAACAGAAAGTAAGTCTAGGAAAGAAAGTTCAGGTTTGGAACGACATGAGAGTGAGTAAATGATGACAGAATTGTCAGTTTTAGTTGAATTATCCCTATGTAGTCGGCTCACCAGGTTTGGGAACAGAGCAGCACCTCAAAACCCCTGAAATCCAGAGCAATTCTTGACGGCCAGAGCGGATTGGGAAAGGTGTAGTTTTTCCTCAGGAAAGGCATTCTGCTCTCTCCACGCTCTCTGTCCAGCAAAGGTGGTAAATTGATTGGGACTCGGGTTTAATCGTCCGCCGTTTTCTGGAGGGCTTTCGAAGGCTTCCTCCTTTTCTGCCCCATCAGGATCGGGGAGGGGAGCAAAGATAAGCCGGCGAAATCTGGCCTTTCTCCCTGCATAGGCTCTTTGCTCCTCCATAATTCCCCTCTGGAGACGCATTCAAAGCAACAGGACTTAGCCGGGCACACACATCGGCTACGCTGGGGGAAGCATGTCTCACAAACGCTCTTGCAGATGAATTGCTTAATCAGAGGTAAATTGCTGGGAGGACGTGGAGGGCTATAACGGGATTGGTTTGTTGAAGGGAGCACAAAGCCGGTCCTTCCTCCAAGATTAGAGCAGGAAATGTGACCTTCACACACCGAGACGGAGCTCAATAGTAGTTCAAGACCGCAAGAAATGTGACCAACACAAGGACAGACGTATATTTGACAGACAAGCTTTTAAAAGCGTATTTACTAAAGACAATAATTATCAAACGAAAGCATTTGAGAATGTTCAGATATGTCCAAATAAACACAAGAGTTACATAATTATATTTTGTGTTTTGTGTTATTTTTACACCAAATTTAATTTTAATTACTGTTTGCACAAATATATGGTACTTTTTAAAAAATCGTCATATCATAATGATTTCTGAAGGATCATGTGACACGGAAGACTGGAAAATTCAGCTTTGATCACAGGAATAAATTATATTTTACTATATAGAAAACTTTTATATATTTTAAATTGTAATACAAATTTTACTGCATTTTTAATCATGCAAATGACTAAATGACTTGCTTCAAAAACATTTCATTATTCTAAACTTTTGATCAAAATTCCATCTGCCACATTTTAAACTTCTCTAATGATATCCAAATATTACGTATATCAATAAATATCAGCACACATGAATATGAAAGCTTGCAAACATTGATATTCCCTGACAGAAATCAAATTCTGAATGTTTTGCAGTATTATATTGTTGTATTATTTCTTTCTTTATTATTTGTTGAAGTTTATTTCATGATGGGGTAGCACTTTATTTTACAGTACGTGTAATTTCCTGGCACATATATAGTAATTATGTTGTACATACAGGAAAAAGAGTGTCAGTTACCTGACATGTATGTACATGGAAACTAAACACTGTTGTACTTTCCAATGGTACATACATGGAAACTACTTTGTACATATAGACGAGTGTTGGGTAATAACAGGCACGCACTTACAGTGTCCGTATACAGTATAACTAACAGACACGTTACTGTACTTTACATGGTTATATGTAGTACTTATGGGTACAACTGTGCACTAGTCCTATTTCCATGTACTTACCAGTGAATTTACCAGTTAGTTAATGTGTAAGTTAACATTACTTAGGGTTAGGGTTTAAAAAAGGTCACTGCATCTTTTTCTCACAATTTGTTTTTTCTCTCACAATTGTGAGTTTGTGTTTCACAATTCTGACTTCTTTTTCTCAGAATTGCGAGATTTAAACTCACAATTGCAAGTTATAAAGTCAGAATTGGGAGATATGAACTTGCAATACTGACTTTTTTTCTTGCAATTGTGAATTTAGTATGAGTTTATATCTCATAATTCTGACTTTTCTCAATATTGTGAGTTTATATCTCATAATTCTGACTTTTCTCAATATTGTGAGTTTATATCTCATATTTCTGACTTTTCTCAATATTGTGAGTTTATATCTCATAATTCTGACTTTTCTCAATATTGTGAGTTTATATCTCATAATTCTGACTTTTCTCAATATTGTGAGTTTATATCTCATATTTCTGACTTTTCTCAATATTGTGAGTTTATATCTCATAATTCTGACTTTTCTCAATATTGTGAGTTTATATCTCGTAATTTTGACTTTTCTCAATATTGCGAGTTTATATCTCATAATTCTGACTTTTCTCAATATTGTGAGTTTATATCTCATAATTCTGACTTTTCTCAATATTGTGAGTTTATATCTCATAATTATGACTTTTCTCAATATTGTGAGTTTATATCTCATAATTATGACTTTTCTCAATATTGTGAGTTTATATCTCATAATTCTGACTTTTTTCAATATTGTGAGTTTATATCTCATAATTCTGACTTTATAACTCACAACTGCAACTTTATATCACGCAATTCTGAGGGAAAAAGTCAGAATTGTGAGATAAAAACTTGCAATGACCTTTTTTGTGTTTGTTCCACACTTATTAGTATTCCAAAGTATTCTAAAGTATTTAGATTAAGTTACTAAACTTGAGTAATGTAACGAAATACGTTACAAATGACTTTTTAAAGCATGTATTCTGTAATCTGTAGTAAAATACATTTAAAAGTAACCCACCCAGCCCTGACAATAGGGGTATTTTGATGACTTACATACCCTAATAATGTTGAGTGTGTTGACTCAAACTCCAATAAGCTACTAGACTGTTATTTGTACTTGGCATTCTCAGTTCTCATGTGTCAAAAGCCTTGCTTAAAAGCTCTACTTGATAAGTATTAACACTGATAGTTACTGCAGTGTATCATTTAGGTAAACACATTTGTTTCACAGTAGTTAACATGTACACACTGTAAGAGTCAGACACAGACGGGGACAGATGGTGAGTATAAAACCGTTTATTTGCAGGCAGTGGTGATACAGAGGTGATGAGGGTGAGAACAATAGTCTTTGGTAGCTTGGTGACTTATCTTTGGGTGTGTAACTGGTGGTTTCCGTGTGGCAGGTGATGGCTGAGAGTGAAGATGACAGACGAACAGGCAGAAGAGGATCACAGGTACAGGACAGGATAACAAGCAGGTTACCTGGAGCAAGAGACCAGAACCAGACGTGCAGGAACAGAGGGCTTAAATGTTGGAGTGCCGATGATGATCAGGTGCGGTGACTGCTGGGGATTTGGAGTGATTGCAGATGGCGTGCAGGTGAGGGAAGTGAAGGATGCTGGGAAGTGTAGTGAAACAAGCAACCGTCACTGTAAGTAAGTGTCCATTATTTGTATCCACACTTGTCCATGAGTACTACATATAACCATGTAAATACCATTAGTAAGTACAGTAATGTGTCTTAGTTACCATTAATAAGTGGCTGTTTTTATTCACACTTGTCTGTAAGTACTACATAGTTACCGTGTAAAAACCATTAGTACGTACAGTAACGTGTCTGTTAGTTATACAATATACGGACGCTATAAGTGCGTGCCTGTTATTACCCAACACTTGTTTGTTGGTGCAAAGTAGTTACCATGTACACTCACCTAAAGGATTATTAGGAACACCATACTAATACTGTGTTTGACCCCCTTTCGCCTTCAGAACTGCCTTAATTCTACGTGGCATAGATTCAACAAGGTGCTGAAAGCATTCTTTAGAAATGTTGGCCCATATTGATAGGATAGCATCTTGCAGTTGATGGAGATTAGTGGGATGCACATCCAGGGCACGAAGCTCCCGTTCCACCACATCCCAAAGATGCTCTATTGGGTTGAGATCTGGTGACTGTGGGGGTCATTTTAGTACAGTGAACTCATTTGAAATGATTCGAGCTTTGTGACATGGTGCATTATTGTAAGGGTGGAGCTCCTACAGGGGTTCAAGCTGCAGGGTTGCCGATTGACTTAAGAAATATTATCAGCAAGATGGTAGAAAACTGTACATTTCTTGTCTATTTCCACCCACTGCAACTTATACCAACGACGGAAATAAGCGCAGTTATAATAGCTATATATGTGGGAGAGCGTTGCTATAATGTGACAATATTATATTGCAATAGGTAACATATCAAAGTTAATACTAAATCAAACTAGTTAGCACATAATTTGTAGTGAAAGAGTTTAATGACAATATATTGGTTTATGGTTACACTTAAAATGATTACAAAATAGATGATATGATAAAAAACTTATACCATTTATCGTACCCAGCATGTATATAAAAAGTTACCTGAGAGATAGAAAGAAAGACAAAGAGAGAGAGAGAGAGAGAGAGAAGGACAGAGAGTGCCCAAGTAAGAGAGCAGAGTGTAAAAGAAGAGAGCGTAAAAGAAAGAGCGTAAAAGAAAGAGCATAAAAGAAAGAGCCAGAGCAATAGTTGCAATCTTCTTTTATCCTTTTCCTTGACCATGTGACTGAAACCCAAATGTGAGACATTCAAACTGACCAATCAGAGGTAAAACTTCCCCCACTGTACTAAAGGTGAGACAATTCATAGACCCCCGATGCACAGGCATCTTGGCCTACAGGCCTTGATCATTATCAGCACCTTTGTGTTCCCAAATGGCTCTTGTAGCATGAAAGAGGGGACTGAAACAGCAAAGCCAATGTCTTTGTTCATTTTTAAAATATCTTTGGATATTTTCAGTCTTACAGATCCCTCCTTGGCACCGTTGGCCACACACATGGAGGTGGCACAAAGGTGGCACAATCCATGAAGACATGCTTTCTGTTGAGTGTAGATGTCATCTTCAGACTTCTCGTCCAAACAAAGTTGATCAGTCTTTAGTCTTTGTTCTCCTTCAGCCCTGTGTGAGAGATCTTCATCGAATGGTGTTGCACTGCTCATTGATATGCAAATCATCCATCAAAACACTTCACATCTCCACAATAATCAGGTAGAACAATGGTAGAACTGGTTTGTCCCTTCTTTGAGACGAGACACAGGATTTAAACTTTGGCAGCAGAGATCCTGTGATTTTAATAGAGCATATAACACAAAAAACAGCAAAAGCATATATATGGCATTTGTCATTGGTCAGAGGTTTGATGTGGTCAGATTAAATTAGTCTCTGGCCCTTGAATTGATGTACTTTATAAAGTGGTCAAGGTGAGAATAAAAGGAAGATCCAACAAGCTCTTACACTGTTTCTGGAAACATTTAAATAAATTGCATTACAACAAATGTCTGTTTAAAAAAAAAAACTTTTTCATAAAGAGTATCAGCAAAATATTCAGTGTAACCAAATACAGAGATTCAATTGAATAAGTGTCCAAACCAATCATTGTTTCAAAGTCAAATTGACAAAATACAAATCAAATAAGTTTCAGAAATGTTTCGAAGGCATTAATGATAATATACATTTTGTACTTTGATAAGAATGAGAAATACAAACATACATTTTGGTATGTAACTTGGTGAGACATTTGATAACTAAGTGATTTAGTAAATCTAAAGAAAAACCAAAACAATAACTGGATGAAATTCACAGTTATAATACAATCTAGATGTAAAGACTTAAATAACATTTCATTGATATTTTTGTGAGGCATATGCAGATGTAGATTTGACTTTGTATGTGATCAAATCTATGTGAGTGCATTTAGCTGTGGCTATGTGTAAATACAATCATGCTCCAAACAAAAGGTGAGGAAGCTTTACAATTGTGATGTAAATTTGGTCCTGTTGTTTTAACAGGGAGCCAGCTGGAGAATGTATGAGTATGAAATGTGATCTGGCTCAAAATCTTTCCACACCAGTGTCTTTTAAGAAGCATGATAAAGTGCAAAGTTCAGAGTTTCTGAATCCTGTTGTAAGGAAAGCATTTTCATGGTTAATGCAATTGTGAATCACACTGTTGCCACATGGCACTTCTGTGCTCCTGTACATGGTTTTACTACAGCTATATGGAAAATAGCAGAGTTTCCCATTTAGGACACAAACAAATTCAACATAGTCACACGTGCAACTTGAAATTGCTATACAATTCCAGTACTGCACTTATTATTCCAATTTACACACGATACATGGTCTAGAATGCTTAACATCTACAACCTTTAACCTAAATGTTGAATGCAACATTTACAGTAAAGCAATCATATGTTTTAAAGAATAAACGGTCTATGTGTACAAATAGTATCACAAACAACTTTAAAGTGTGTTCTATGTGCAGTGTGTTCAGCACAACTACAAATTTGAAAATACACACAAGATCCTTGCTATTGGAATGCTAATCCACTAGCAAGTGAAGTCAATAGTTGTAGGCCTTTCATAAACAATGCAGTTAACTCACCGAGAGTTTTACCTGCAGTTGAATGTTGATTTTTGCCCATAAAATGTGGTTTCCTATTTTTCTGAAAGTAAGGTGGAGGCTTTCCCTTTCCCAGTGACCAGCATTTTTCCTCTATGTGGCCTATTCTCAGACAGGAACCGCAAAACCTGCTCTTTTTACCACTAGGTTGTATGCTGTGTTCTCCTGGAGTTTGAGGATTTTTATGCCTCTCTAATGCTACACCATGCGTTCTGGTCCATGACTCTGCGCTATTCTCGTGCTGCATCACCTTAATAACTGAAACAGGCACACTTTCTTGAACAATGGCCTCTGAACAAAACATTCCAGATTCATTAGGGCAAGTCACCTTATCTAAGAAGTGAACATGCTTTTTAGCCCCATCGCTGTTAAGCATTTTGGGAGCCATTTTAGCATTTAGCTTAGCCTTAAGATCTGCAATGGTCTCCTTGTGTTTTTTACACTCTTCAGTCAGTGCTAACTGCTCAGCTAGTAAATTATCTAGCTGTGACTGAAGATCTTGAATCTTTGACTCAGACTTTTGTACTTCAGCATTTTTAGAATGCACTTCTTTACATTTAGTATCTATACTTGAAAATAGAAATTTTGTTAGCTCATGTAGCCTCGTACAACTTATGAAATTTAAAGCCTCAATTATTTCACCATGTTTTGATTTCTTTTGGTGTTTACCAATTACGTCCCACCATCTGAGCATTTCATCATCTGAACATCTAATCCCAATATACTCTTTCTTGAGTTTGCACAAGGTAGGCTCAACTTTTTTGCTCCATAAAGCAAACAATATGTCACTTTTTTCAGAAATTTTCCCTTCCATCCCTGAGGAGATCTGAATATTCTCGGATTGTACAGTAATGGGACTATTGAAGCTACTTACAACCTTCTAAATTCTGTTTCATGCAAATGGAGACTTTTCCTATCATACCATTAAACAATGAAAACAGACTTACCCATTCCTTGGTCAGAAAGTCAGCTTTTAATCCATTCACAAGACCAACTGTGAAAACATGTCCTCATTCTGATGACCGATCAAAGTAAATTTCAGAAAACTCACTGCAAGGGATCCCGGGTTTCGGCACCATCTGTAAGGGTGGAGCTCCTACAGGGGTTCAAGCTGCAGGGTTGCCGATTGACTTAAGAAATATTATCAGCAAGATGGTAGAAAACTGTACATTTCTTGTCTATTTCCACCCACTGCAACTTATACCAACGACGGAAATAAGCGCAGTTATAATAGCTATATATGTGGGAGAGCGTTGCTATAATGTGACAATATTATATTGCAATAGGTAACATATCAAAGTTAATACTAAATCAAACTAGTTAGCACATAATTTGTAGTGAAAGAGTTTAATGACAATATATTGGTTTATGGTTACACTTAAAATGATTACAAAATAGATGATATGATAAAAAACTTATACCATTTATCGTACCCAGCATGTATATAAAAAGTTACCTGAGAGATAGAAAGAAAGACAAAGAGAGAGAGAGAGAGAGAGAGAAGGACAGAGAGTGCCCAAGTAAGAGAGCAGAGTGTAAAAGAAGAGAGCGTAAAAGAAAGAGCGTAAAAGAAAGAGCATAAAAGAAAGAGCCAGAGCAATAGTTGCAATCTTCTTTTATCCTTTTCCTTGACCATGTGACTGAAACCCAAATGTGAGACATTCAAACTGACCAATCAGAGGTAAAACTTCCCCCACTGTACTAAAGGTGAGACAATTCATAGACCCCCGATGCACAGGCATCTTGGCCTACAGGCCTTGATCATTATCAGCACCTTTGTGTTCCCAAATGGCTCTTGTAGCATGAAAGAGGGGACTGAAACAGCAAAGCCAATGTCTTTGTTCATTTTTAAAATATCTTTGGATATTTTCAGTCTTACATTATCCTGCTGGAAGTAGCCATCAGAGGATGGATACATGGTGGTCATGAAGGGATGGACATGGTCAGAAACAATGCTCAGGTAGGCCGTGGCATTTAAACGATGCCCAATTGGCACTAAGGGGCCTAAAGTGTGCCAAGAAAACACCCCCACACCATTACACCACCACCACCAGCCTGCACAGTGGTAACAAGGCATGATGGATCCATGTTCTCATTCTGACTCGACCATCTGAATGTCTCAACAGAAATTGAGGCTCATCAGACCAGGCAACATTTTTCCAGTCTTCAACTGTCCAATTTTGGTGAGCTCGTGCAAATTGTAGCCTCTTTTTCCTATTTGTAGTGGAGATGAGTGGTACCCGGTGGGGTCTACTGCTGTTGTAGCCCATCCGCCTCAAGGTTGTGCGTGTTGTGGCTTCACAAATGCTTTGCTGCAGACCTCGGTTGTAACAGGTGTTCCTAATAATCCTTTAGGTGAGTGTATGTACCATCGGAAAGTACAGCAGTGTTTAGTTTCCACTCTTTTACCTGTATGTACGACATAATTACTATATATGTGCCAGGAAAGTACACGTACTGTAAAATAAAGTGCTACCCGTGATGGTTGTATTTAGTACATTTTTGCTGTATTTTTTTATTTTTAGAATGTTTTCATACATTCTTCTGCCCGAGTAGATGTTACATCAAGAGATAATGGGGACTGTTTTGCATATGTCGACGGATTTGCGCTCGACCAGGTTAAGTTTCTTTCCCAGGAAGATAAATAAATGTGTAAATTCCTCATTCAGCTGTCCCGAGAGCAGCTCGTACCTCACCGGAGTGTTTTCCCTCCTCATTTGACACCTCGACAGTCCGTCGATCCCAGGTATCTCTCTATTTGCGTTTCATTTCAGAAACACTCGTCTCTGTTCTTCTCATTTGCAATCACATTGTCTGACACACATTTGAAGTTCGTAGCTAGACTGTGAAACCTGAGAGAACTACTCAAAGAGGCATTAATTGAATATAGTTTCAAAGGCTAAATGTCCGCGTGTTTCACAATCCGTGCGCAGGTACCAGATGGTGAGGTGAAAACCCGATCCACTGACTTTTGGCTCTGGATGCAGTATAGAGGACCATAGGAAGATGAAGGCAACTTTGATGTCTCATTCAGCCGCCCGTTTGATGTCACTCTGTTATCCAGGAGCAAAGATGGATTCGCTGGTAAGAATTTGCGAAAGCAGACAACTGATCTTTTGAAGAAGTGCAGTGTTAAAAGGCTTTGTGTCTGCCGTATCTTAATGGAGACATATTTTCACTTGTTCGTAAATTGGGTGTTTCTTCAACTACTGGCACTTTTATATCCCGGGGATTTATTTTTTGACACATTTCAACAGTTTCCTTTTTGATATGGTCACTTTAAACCATCTTGGAAACATTTTAACAATCCTTCCTCTCTTTTTTTTTTGGCTACTTTTCATGTTTTATTTTAACTTTCTTTTCCCCCTTCAGACATTCAGTTCTCATCAAATGTTCATTATTGCATTTAAAAAAGATGATAGTAATGCTGTAGCTTGAAGCTTCTCCGCGTCGAGTTTAATGCATTAATAAGCGTTGACATAAGAGCCGTAAGGCGTGAGCGAACGTTCATGCACCTGAAGACACAGTCCCGCCTTAAAGAAGAGTGTAGACAATTATACGGCTCAAAAAGTGCTTTGACAAAAAAGCAAGCTCCACATTTTAGCAGTGCAATTCCAAAGTTTTCCTGAAACAAAATGAAGAATGAGATGAAATTGGTTTCTGTGTGGGTTAATCCTAGTTAACTAGTTAACCCGCCTCCATCTGTTCGGAGAGAACTGTTGACTGCGTACTACTCTTTAAAAATAGTAAATAAAACAGTATAACAGTAATAATAATAATAACTTACATTTATATAGCGCTGTTCTGCAGACTCGAAGCGCTTTACGTGTGGAATAAGGGGGAATTTTATCCACCTTATCCACCACCAATGTGCAGCATCCACCTTTTTCCCAGGAGTCTCCCATCCAGGTACTTGGGCTACAAGGTGATTATTATTATTTTATATTATTATTTTAGCTACAGTTTTTATGAATATTTTTTATTTTTATATATTGCACACATTTTTGTCATTTTTAAACATGTCGAAATTGCAAACAATGATTTTCTTACTCAGTATTTTTGACTTGTTTTCCAGTAAAAGTTCTTCAATCAAGATAAATTTACTGGAGAAATGACTTTTTTTTTTTTAATGAAAAATCTTTGATAATTGAGTAAATTTATGCTCAAAGCGAGAACAGAACATCTTCCAGTGGCGTCAGTAAAATCAACTTCATTCAAAGGGAAAACAAGATTATTTTTCTGCCCCCGTTGGCAGATGTTTTTCTCATGTTTTAAGCAAAAACCTAAAATGAAAATAAGACTTAATATCTTGTCATTTTTCATCTCAAGTAAATATATCTTGATATAAGAATGTTTAGACAAAAATATATATATTTTTTTGCAGTGTACAGTATATAAGGCAATTATTTCAGTGAGAGAAACAGAGAGAGACTGACGATAGGAACAGATAGTAGAGGTTAGCAGTAAAGTTAAGACCACGAACACAGCGGTGGTGTGCGAGTGTGTGTGACCGAGACGGTGCTAATACATTAGCGGGTGTTAATTTACCCCACAGTCAGTGAATAACGTCCCGATGACCAGTGAAAATTCAGCTGTGGCTCTCTCCATGTTCACTTAGACAGAGGTCTGGTTGTTAGTCCGAAAAAACTGACCGTTACTAAAACGGCTGCCGAGTGGCGGGACTGTAACATTAGCCCGTTAGCATTAGCTACCACAAACATTTTGTCAAATAAAAAGGCATTTTAATAAAAACTTACCTCTGAATCTCTGGGCTTCAATGTCGGTTACTTCTATGCCTGCTTCTGATATTTTTTGAAGGACCTCCTCTGTTGAAAGCCCGGTAAGAGCCATGAGTGACAGTGATATGACTTCGTCTCCGCCGAAAAAAAGAGCGCGAATTGAACGTTCTTTTATATTGAGATTCAAGCAGCCAATCAGGACTGGCTCTATGTATATGACACATCTTTCCACCAATCAAAAGTAGTGAGCTGGCAGTCTCTGTTCCGCTCTCCAGTAAATTAGGGATAATTAGGGATCATTTAGGGAGTAAATTTAAATTAGTGATAATTTTATTATAGTGATAATAAAATGGCTTAGCAGAGGCTGTCTCTTGATATTGTACCTTAACCTTTAAAAGAAGGGGTACATATATGTACCTTTTAATGCTTGGGAACATGTATGTACCTTTTTGACCCACAAAAAGGTACATACATGTACCTTGAGGTCCAATAATAAGCCCTATGGGGTACGTGTAATGTAGATTGTACCTTCAGGGACAGAAATGGACTCCTACTGTACTCCTATTTCTGACAGTGTTGTATTAGTTTGAATTATTTTAGTGATTTTACTAGCTTAATTAATTAAAACAAGTTTAAGTTTTTTCTTGAATAATTTATTTCAGTTAATGTCTATTTTATTTCAAGTAATGAAAATGTTTTTTGATTTGACCTCATCACATTGCATGTGGCATTTAGTTATGATGTTGGAAATAAAATGGTAAATTTTTTTATTAAAATCCTGAGCACATTATGGTCATTTAACAGAGCATGACCGCAAACTCACACTTTATGGAGGTGCAAAGTGCTGTTCAAAAAAGACCACATTAAAAATCTAAATATAAACACTTAAAACACAGAGTAATGATCCTCAATAAAATCCGACTGTAAATACACTGCACACTCACTTACTCGGAAGTTAACTTCATGACGATCTTTACGCCAAATGTGTTGCCCGGGACCTTTTTTATGGATTTTTCGACAATCCACGGTTGTGAGAATGGCTTCGCACGATTATCGAAACTCAAGGATTGTGATGTGATTACATAAATATATATTCGGCTTGTTTCAGAGTGAAGCACATTTTCAGTTTCACAGTAAATGTTGCTCTGTAAGGGCGGTTTGAATCGCTCATAATGTGCGTTATCTTCAGCCATCTTCCCAGATTCTTCAGGTTTTCCTTCTTTTTTTATCTTGAGCTGATCACATGTAACGAGTTGCGTAGGCCTACTTTAAAAAAACAACTGAGGAGACTTGCATTGCAATGCAGCAGGCAATTCTGTTTTTATTAAAATACAAACTTGAGAGCCGTTTATGTCAGCTGGATTTTCTCTAGCACACAGGTGCTTTAACCAACGCTGAGATTTCTGGGATTAAACTTCCCTCTCGGCCTCTTTGATAATCTGGCACGACAGGGCGATCCGGGGAATCCCAGAACTCCCTGCTCCTCCGGGCTCATGGCTAGTTTTCCTGTTTGGATTAACAGCTTTTGACGTTCCATTAGGGATTTCTGTGGACGGAAGTAGAAGAAGGCAGGGAACAGTTGGCATGAGTGTGGGATAATACTGTCTGCTTATCACTGGATTGCCATTTGCTCCATGATATGGAGATTGTGGAGTGATTGTGTTGAAAGATGAGCTATTGTTTATGGATGATCAACTTTGTTTATTTGAAGCTGCGCGCAAACAAAAAGCCATCTGATTTTCTGTTCAATTTTATGGATCGCTCAAGTGATTCAGTGACCTTTAAATGCCCATCAAACAATATATAATACTTTAATACTATTATAATTTATTAATTGTATAAACATGTAACTATGTTTTTACATAAACTTAATCTATTAATTTTAATTGAATATTTTGAATACATTTTATATGCCGTATTTTCTATTCATTCATATTTTTAATAATTTTTTTTATTAATTAAAAAATACAAATACATTTTATAAAAGTTTTATAAATTGTACTTATTAATTGAATGACTATTTAATATTTTTTTAAATAATGTGTCTATTAAATGTAATGCTTTTATTTTTATATATATATATATATATATATAAAATATTATATTATTTTTTTTATTAATTCATATTTTTTTGCCAACATTTTAAATGATTATTTTTATTTAAAAATATTAAGAAACTTTATAATTTATACATTTACTAATTGTATGATTATTTAACTTTATTAAATAAATTAATCTATTAAATTTAATAAATTTCTCTCTCTATATACATCTCTCTATATATATTTAACAAAAAAAATTTTTCTAATTATCTGTCTGTCTGTCTGTCTGTCTGTCTGTCCGTCCGTCCGTCCGTCCGTCCGTCTGTATTATCTATCTATCTATCTATCTATTCATTCATCAATTTTATTCTATCTATCTGTCTGTCTGTCTATCGGTCTGTCTGTATTATCTATCTATCTATCTATCTATCTATCTGTCTGTCTGTCTGTCTGTCTATCGGTCTGTCTGTATTATCTATCTATCTATCTATCTATCTATCTATCTATCTATCTATCTATCTGTCTGTCTATATGTCTGTCTGTCTGTCTGTCTATCGGTCTGTCTGTATTATCTATCTATCTATCTATCTATCTATCTATCTATCTATCTATCTATCTATCTATCTATCTATCTATCTATCTATCTATCTATCTGTCTGTCTATATGTCTGTCTGTCTGTCTGTCTATCGGTCTGTCTGTATTATCTATCTATCTATCTATCTATCTATCTATCTATCTATCTGTCTGTCTATATGTCTGTCTGTCTGTCTGTCTATCGGTCTATCTATCTATCTATCTATCTATCTATCTATCTATCTATCTATCTATCTATCTATCTGTCTGTCTATATGTCTGTCTGTCTGTCTGTCTGTCTGTCTATCGGTCTGTCTGTATTATCTATCTATCTATCTATCTATCTATCTATCTATCTATCTATCTATCTGTCTGTCTATATGTCTGTCTGCATTTAAAGTGACACTGAATGCAAGTGTGTTTTTGTGTGCAGTTGAGGTGGTGTGGAGGGTAAGCGCTGAGGGACACCTCAGGATGAGAGGAGAGGACAGGCCTTGTTTTAGTCTGACTCTCAAACTGAAATCAGACAAATGGGGACAGGAGGGTGGAAATCATTGTAATTTATTTTCTCGGGTTTTCTTTCTGCTTTTATTGGATGGCGGATCCAATTAATCCCCAGAGAGAAGCTACGAGAGAAGCTGCCGCCGACACAAAGATGAAGCTGGTTTTACCTCAGATCACGGCAAACTGAAACATTTGTCTCCTGAGCACTCGTCGTCATCCCTCGCGTGAAACCTCCTCTCTCGTGTTCTTCTGCCGAGCCGGTTTCATCCTGGGCGACAGAATCTGCTTCGACAGATGAAGGCTTTTAAACGCTGGTGAAAAATGAGTCGCGCGGCAGGTGTTTGCTGTTTGTTTTCAATTCCCATTAGTCACTTCAGGTAAGAGTCCTTTCTCCAGTCGGCGTGGAGAGATGGCTGTACCGCGCCGGAGACTTCTGCATCTGATGTGCGTCTCAAATAAAGTAGTTTGAAGGGTGTTTTCAACAAAAATAGTGGAAAGTAGTTTTGTGCTTTCCTTCAGATCATAGTTACTTTATTTGGAATTATAATGGCTGTTAATAAAACGGAACGCCTCTTAATTAGAAAGTGCAGTCAAGGACATTTGCGTACAAATAAGTAATGTGCAAGCATTCCTGTTTTTTATTTTATTTCATTTTTAATTGCATTGTGTGTTTTATTTAATTTTTTTATTTCAATGCATTGTGTTTGATTTTATTTTTTATTTCATTTTTAATTTAATTGTGTTTTATTTAAAATTATTTTTATGTGCATATGCATATTTTTATTTATTTTTTATTTTATGTGCACAGGAAATAATATTAATCTATTGTCACAAGTAAAACATGCTATATGTTTTGCAATTTTTATTTCGTCACAAAGCATATCTATTTTTCCAATGGTATTATTTTGTGGGTGTGGCATGTTATTTATTATTTTTATTTTTTAAAATTATATATATGTCTTTATTGCCCATGGAGTCATCAATATATATATATATATATATATATATATATGTGTGTGTGTGTATATATATATATGTGTGTGTATATGTGTGTGTGTGTGTGTGTATATATATATATATGTGTGTGTGTGTATATATGTATATATGTATGTATGTATGTATGTATGTATGTATATATATGTATGTATGTATATATATATGTATATATGTGTGTATATATATGTATATGTGTATATATATGTGTGTATATATATATATGTGTGTATATATATATGTATATATATATGTATATGTGTATATATATGTGTATGTATATATGTATTGATTGTTTTCTTCAATCAAAAAAGAAAGACTTTTTAATTTTTAATGATTATATCTGCTAAAAAATATATATTTTAAGAGCACCATAACATATAGATGACTTCTACAGATATGGACTAAAATCTTAATTTCATGCAATCTTTAATTTATTTATGTTCAAGCATAATTCATACATTTATTCATTCAAAAATAGAATTAATGCTGTATATATTAGACCAGCAACTTCTCTTTCTTTTCAACTTTCAAAATGCTTTTTATTCTTCCTTCCTTCCTTCCTTCCTTGATGATGATGGTCATGAAATCCACAATGAAGAAGACATTCTGGAGATGCGCATGAATTCAGCATCAGTTGATTCACAATGTGAGCAATTCCGTGTCATTCTGACTCTGATTGTGCGACGGGACCCGAAACGGCCCTGAATGGCTCACGGGTTAAAGAGCAACTCTATTCTTTTCACCTTCTCGTGTGAAGGAAAGGCCAAGCGTCTCTTTCTAGCGCTCCTGAGGATCAGCATATTCAGCAAGGTCCATCTGTAAAGCCACGGTTTACAAAGACAAGATGAGCACTTTCCATGCTAAGCGCCGCCTCCGCCGCACATCCCAAGGCCAGGCGAAGTAGCTTTTGTATTTGTAGTAAGATCAGAACAAAACTCCTGCTGTTCAGAGAGCTCATGCCGCTGAATATTGATTATTCGACAGCTTTAAATCTGTGGGACAGAAATGGGTGTGAAGGGGATCGCTGGAGAGCCAGGCAAAGGTAGCTCCCAGAAAATGCATATGCGAACCCAGTGCTTTTTTCCATGTTTATGTCTGTAAAAGCATTAAATATTAACAAATGCATTCCCCTCTACATCTTTCTTGTCACAGATTTCATTCGGCACGCTCCTCTAACCTGGGCCAGGCTGGGCTAAACTGTGTCTAGCCGCCGTCTCGCCGGATTGTTGTTGGAAGCAGGAGGGTCTCCGGGTAAACACGCGGCTCTCAGCGTGTCCCGGCGCTTCTCTTTGAAGCTCTGCTGTGTGATGGCTGGCAGCACTACACACGGGCACCAGACAGGAGTTTATGCTAAACGTGTTTTCCAGCGTAAAATCACTTTGTAGTAGTTGCTGCTGCTTCTTCCCTCGAGTCGAGGTGCGTTTGAGAGCAAATGCTAATGGAAAGTTAGTTGGTTATGTCTCGTATATAAACATGGATGCAACAAAGAGCATGTTTAAAAGACGTTGCACGTCATCTGACTGTTGTATTATTAATTCGTTTATTGAAATCAAGTGTAATGATGGATTGGCGGACATTTCACATTGCCATTAAATCTTTGGCTCTTTGACATTCCACTTTTGTAAGTCGCTTTGGATAAAATGGATAAATGCACATAAATGCAACTTTTAATCAGTTTGTGAAGCTGCCATGTTTCTGTTTTGTGTCTCCAGTAAAGGAGCATACGGATTGACCGTGACCGTGATGGGATACATCGTGACCCATGTAGGACAATCATTTTGAAGGGAACCTGTTACTGTTTAGTGTTAAACAAGGTGAGAAATGACTTGTTACTTCATTCCTAATCATTTCAGAGACTTCCAGTGTTTGTATTTTATTTTATTTCTGTGTCTAGAGACAGGAAAAGGCTCACATGTACTGAAATTTTGAACCTACTTAAAGTTTCTAAGCTAAGTTCTAAGTCTATTCAATCAATAGAGCAAAACTTGTTAATTTTTTTTTTTTTTTTTAGCTCTTTTGTTATTACTGTGTCATCTATGTACAGGGTTGGGGAGTAACGAAACACAAGTAACTTAGTTACGCATTTAAAATACAAAATTTGAGTAACTGTATTTCATGACAGTGACATTTTAAATGGGTGGTAATCAGATTACAGTTACATCTGAAAAGTGTTTTAGATTACCAAAGTGATTACTTTGAGTTTTAATGTCATTTAAACAGCGATTGGTGATTCTCTGACTCTGACCGTCTGAAAAAGTGGAGTTCAGTTTCATGTTTTCCACTGTTTTCATGTTTTGTGAGTCATTTTATAATTGTAAAAAAGGTCACTGCATCTTTTTCTCACAATTTGTTTTTTCCCTCACAATTGAGAGTTTGCATTTCACAATTCTGACTTCTTTTTCTCAGAATTGCGAGATTTAAACTCACAATTGCAAGTTATAAAGTCAGAATTGGGAGATATGAACTTGCAATACTGACTTTTTTTCTTGCAATTGTGAATTTAGTATGTGAGTTTATATCTCATAATTCTGACTTTTCTCAATATTGCGAGTTTATATCACATAATTCTGACTTTTCTCAAAATTGTGAGTTTATATCTCATAATTTTGACTTTTCTCAATATTGTGAGTTTATATCTCATAATTCTGACTTTTCTCAATATTGTGAGTTTATATATCATAATTTTGACTTTTCTCAATATTGTGAGTTTATATCTCATAATTCTGACTTTTCTCAATATTGTGAGTTTATATCTCATAATTTTGACTTTTCTCAATATTGTGAGTTTATATCTCATAATTCTGACTTTTCTCAATATTGTGAGTTTATATCTCATAATTCTGACTTTTCTCAATATTGTGAGTTTATATCTCATAATTCTAACTTTATAACTCACAATTGCAACTTTATATCACGCAATTCTGAGGGAAAAAGTCAGAATTGTGAGATAAAAACTTGCAATGACCTTTTTTGTGTTTGTTCCACACTTATTAGTATTCCAAAGTATTCTAAAGTATTTAAATTAAGTTACTAAACTTGAGTAAAGTAACAAAATACGTTACAAATGACTTTTTAAAGCATGTATTCTGTAATCTGTAGTGAAATACATTTTAAAAGTAACCCACCCAGCCCTGTTTATGTATACATTTAAATTAAGTAGTATTAAAAGTAATACATTATTTTTTTAAAAATATACTTTGACATGAATATTTTTTCCATTCTTCAAAAGGGTCAAATACATTTGTGTATTTGAAACTTTCACTTAGTGTGTCCAACATTTTTTGTAACATTTTTACAAACTGATATTTGGAGGCAAGTTTTGCCTAAATCAAAATGTTTTTTTTAAAACTAATAGCTTCCTGAAGACACATACTAAATGGTGAAAAAATACATCATGAATGTCGAGTATTTAGTGTGCTGTTGCTTTACTAAGTGATCAGATGCACCATTTTCACCTGCTGGACCATGAAGCGTGAAAAGATCCCACAGACACACACCCGAGCCATATTTAGAGATCAGAAGATCACAGAAACTTTTCACACTGGAGCACCCACACAGAAACCCATTTAAAAACAATCAGGACAGCTTAGAAACGCCCTGGCAACCCAAGAATTGTGCTTGAGTTGAGTTTTGCAGACACCTCACACATTTTCTGTAGCTTATCAATTGCAATTTTAAAATATACATACTGTCATTGTTATAATAATTAGGATTAGTTCACCCAAAAATGAAATTTCTATCATTAATTACTCACCATAATGTCGTTACACACCCATAAGACCTTCGTATATCTTTGGAAGACAAATTAAGATATTTGTGTTGAGATCCGTTTGATGAGCAACGTCATAACCATGTTCAAGGCCCAAAAAGGTAGTAAAGACATTGTTAAAATAGTTCATGTGACTGCAGTACTTCAACCTTAATGTTATGAAGCAATGAATACTTTTATGTAATATATATAACAATTATTAAAAGCATGGTCGTAGTCGTCTTCCCATCTGTTTAATGTAACATTCAGTGTATGAAGTCATGAGTATGAAACTGTTTTTGACATCTTCTGCAGAAAGTGTTTTTGGAGTTGTGCAATAATGGACTGTAACCACCATGACTGCTTTACACCGAATGCATCAAATGGCTCAAACAATAAAAATGTAATTGCTTTGGCACATTTTTCACACAATTGCATGTCCACGGTGCCGATAGACACCATCCCGTACGACCGCTGAGTGGAGTGGGAGCATTTCTCAGAACTTAGAGGCATTTTCTGTAAAACATCAATATAGTGCTGAAAAATGCAGTGTTTGAAACGTGCACTTCAGGAGTCTGGTGATCATCAGCAGCCTTAAATCGAAGAATGGAGAGGTTTTCAGGGGGAAGAGTGAAGCTTAATTGAACTGTTTGAATCCCACATGGCTGGGATTGACAGCGGAGGGTGAGAGAAGGTCTGAGAAGAGGATGGGAAGATGGAATACTTCATTAAAAAGAGTTCCTAGGTGGTTTTCTGTGGAAAAAAAAGAGCAGAACTGAGGCTGGAAATGTATTCTTCACAAATCTACAAAAAAAAAAATCATTGCTTTGCACTGTAGAGTGGGAAAAGTCAAGGTGTGTGACGCTTAAATATTAAGTTCAGGGGTGTGTGTAACGTATTTAGACCGGTAAGAGCTGAGTGTTTAAACCTCACTCCTCTGAACTCAAGAGGCGCTCTAGCGATTGACACTAAAGGTGTTGCCTTCAGCCACCTTGTAAGTGCATCTGCTTCCCATGCCAGCAGATGCAGGGTTCGAGGCCTGCTTAGAGCGGGTGGTTCGAACATGAGTGGATATATTGGTGCCGTGACCCGGATGGGAGTGAGGTTTAGTTCAGGGGTGTGTGTAATGAATGTAGAGCGGGTAAGAGCTGTGTGTGTAAACCACACCCCTGATCTAGCGATTGAAGGTGTCGCCTTCAGCCACCTTGTAAGTGCGTCTGCTTCCCATGCCGGCAGACCCGGGTTAGAGCGGGTGGTTCGAACATGAGTGGATACATTGGTGCCGTGACCCGGATGGGAGTGAGGGATGTGTGCTGAGGGATATGTGTAATGAATGTAGAGCGGGTAAGAGCTGTGTGTTTAAACCTCACCCCTGATCTTAAGAGGCGCTATAGCGATTAACACTAAAGATGTCGCCTTTAGCCATTTTGTAAGTGCGTCTGCTTCCCATGCCAGCAGACCCGGGTTCGAGGCTTGCTTAGAGCGTGTGGTTCGAACATGAGTGTATACATTGGTGCCATGACCCGGATGGGAGTGAGGTTTAGTTCAGGGGTGTGTGTAATGAATGTAGAGCAGGTAAGAGCTGTGTGTTTAAACCCCCCCCCCCCGCCTCTCAAGAGGCGCTCTAGCGATTGACACTAAAGATGTCGCCTTTAGCCTCGTTGTAATCCCGGCAGATCCGGGTTCGAGGCTTGCTTAGAGCGGGTGGTTCGAACATGAGTGGATACATTGGTGCCGTGACCCGGATGGGAGTGAGGTTGAATGTAATGAATGTAGAGCGGGTAAGAGCTGTGTGTGTAAACCTTTGCTTAGAGCAGGTGGTTCGAACATGAGTGGATACATTGGTGCCGTGACCCGGATGGCTTTTAGTCTCCTTGTTAGAGCGCACAACTCCGGGCTGACCCGGGTTGGAGTCCCGATTGGAGCGGGCGGTTCGAACAGGAGGGGTTACATGTGTACTTATGCAGGTAGTTATTTCAAGTTTTTTTTCCTCTCTGAAATGTCATTTTGGTTTTCAGTGTTGTAATTTTTAAATCAGAGCTTTTGCACATTCAATTTATCACACGAATATGCATATTTTCTACTGCACAAATGTAAACATGATAGCTATTCTGAACAGTGCTTCTTTATTTTGTATTCGTTAGTTTGTTTGTTCGTTCATTCAGTGTATTTGATAGTTTTCCAGTTGTGTTTGTTGTTTTGTTCTTGTTTGTTCTTTTGTTGTTGTTTCAATCTTTATCATTTATCATCTTTTGTGTTTTTTCCACAAATTTGTTTTTCATTTTTGTTTACTTATCTTTCTTTTTGTTTGTTTGTTTCTTTCTTTCTTTGTTTCTTTCTTTCTTTCTTTCTTTCCTTCCTCATGTCTCTCTCTCTCTCTCTCTCTCTCTCTCTCAGGGGTTGATAAGGTATGTCTGATGGCCCGAGGGTCCGTCGGGTCCCTGTCATGGCTGATAAAGGCTCCGGCGGGCTGCAGGCGTCCACAGATTTCACACGCAGAACTTCCCTCATTCAGCACAGATTACAGCACTATCCCCACATCCAGGGAAGACAGAGATTACAGCCATGGGGGAATCCAAGTGAGATTACAGCTCATTTCCAGACAGGTGAAAATAGGTTTATGTTTAGAGAGAGACAGGAAACAATCGACTTCTTCCGTTCCTCTTGTGTGAAACGGCTCCATTAGACATGGAAGCCTCTGTGAAATGCTAATTCTCTTTAATTTGTTTCCGAGAATCAAGATGCTTTCTGAATATCTGGGCAGCCTGTAAATATTTGAGTGTTTGATTTACTTAAAGTTCACAAATCTGACTTGGTTTAATTCGGTTATGTTTGCAAGGAGCATTTGCTCAAGAGGCAAGCGCTGCATGCAGCTCGGATTATACATTCAAATGAAGTCGAGGGACAAACAATCTTGCGTTCGTCTCTGTTTAAAGTAGGTGTCAGGATAAACTCGAGACATCTTCTGATTTTCTTTTCTTTTGTACATTGTTAGTCCCTGTATAAAGATGAACTGTTTACTCTACATAACTGTATTCATGTCTGCAGCACAGATGTAATAACTAGATTTTCTTCAGTAAATGTGATTGGTGGTTGTCAGGGGGTTGCTAAGGTGTTACTGCATTCATTGCATTATACATTGTAAGTTATACACAACTTTAATAGTTTGATGAAAGCTATTGCACGACATTTAAACAGAGCTAGAACTAATTCAGAAATCTGCTATCATGCACAGCTATTTAAATTAGTAGTACATAAAATATGTAATACAAATGTCAATTACATTATGAAATCCTAAAGATGATCCATAGATATTCATGCATCACGCATAGATATTTTTCATCATCGGTACATAGTACACTTAACCCTAACACTGTACTGACAACATTAACAATTATCAATTATCACAATTTTTAATTAATCAAAGGGGTCCTTTCACTTTTTTAACTTTCGTAAGTGTGTAATGCTGCTTTTTAAGCATAAATCAATTCATCAATGCAACAGAACACCGTTATGACAATCCAGCTTTCCAGCTTACCTTTTCTGGAAAGGGGGCCGGGAGCAGCAGGTAATTTGCATTTAAAGGGACACACACAAAAACGGCGTGTTTTTGCTCACACCCAAATTTAACAAGCTATAATAAATGATCTGTGGGGGATTTTGAGGTGAAACTTCACACACACATTCTGGAGACTTATATTACATCTTGTAAAAAGGGGCATTATGGGTCCTCTGAATTGAGTACTCTAGCAGACCATGCAATACTATTATTTATTATAATTGTGCGTCCGACTATTATCTAGAGTGCATGAGATTATTCTTAGAATGGCGAGTGAGTTTCATCTATCACTGCAGCTGAGCTCTGTGGAGATGAGGGCAGCGTCCGAGAGTCAAGAGCCAGAGATTGAGCTATCTGACATGATCAAAACAGGATGTAGAGGTGAAGCTTAAGCGCTCAGGAACAGATGAGAAAGAAAGAGAGAGAAATGCCACAGTCAATCGAGTTACTGCACTGAGAGAGGTTTGGTGCAAACGCTGCAGTCGGTTTTTGGATTCTGTTTTATTCTTCTATATTGTCTCTCCTCTAAAAGGAATGAATAATACACCGAAGTGCATGAAAAAAGAATGAGAAAACTCTTGTGAAACTCAAGTGCAATCTTCCATGCGCGGACTCGTCGAACAGCAGGCCCGTCAACACACGTACGCGGCCTACGACATTCGCTCGGATGTCATCGCCCTTACGTGTTTTGCAGGACAGCTAAAATGGATGTGAAAATGGATGGTTGTTGCGTCGGTGAAATGCGCTCCTTCCTTGTCATCCATGTAGATTGTGCGGTTTGTTCTTGTCAAAACTCTCAACCAACCCTGGAATTAAGAGACCATCACTCATATCGCTGCTTTGGTTCTTGGAGATTCGCACGTAACCTTAAAAGCTGAAATAGACGTTTTCACTTACCACATGAGAAAGAGACACATTGGGATGTCAGGAGAACGTCTGTAGATTTCAGACCATCTAGTGAATTGCTAAAAGTTGACAAAACAACTTTCAGATATCAGATGGCCTACACACATTCATTTAAAATCTATATTCTTCCTCTTATAGGGCTAAAGGCAACAAATATTGATGAGGTCATCTTGCACTCACTCATTTTGTCCAATCAAACGTTGTCTAGAAGGAGAACGTCGCCGCCCCCTCCACTAAGTTTTTCCGGTTTGAAAAGGAAATACGACAACACCGTGCTCTTAAAACTCTTTCATAGGGTGAAGACGTTCTGCGTATGTTCCTTCCTTCAGGTCAACTTAGAATCTTAGTTAAGGTTTCTTGCACCAAAATTTTAATTGTTTTTTTAATGAACCTTTTCCACATGCTTTCTGATTTGATTTTCAGAATTAAACAATTAGTTTTTTTTTGCTACCATACCTTAAGGACTTCTATGTAAATTCTCTTGGTTATTATCGACTAACCTTTATTTGAAAAGAGCGAACGCGTTTAGTTATTGTTTTTTTTATCAAGTTTATCAGAGTTTGTGCTGCTCCTTCAATAACAGCCTCTTTCAGTGCTCTGAAAATAAACGTTTATTGTTGATGATGCCAAACGTTCTTTGATTAGTTTGTTTACTCTGTTGTCATGACATTTGGATATGTGGTTAAATAGATGCAAGAAAGTAAACACCCGTTATAATACATTATGCAAATATGCGTACACACGAAATCACACCAGTTGCAATCAGTGTTTTTTTTTGGTATTATTTATACTACTTTGATATATTTATTGATATAGCATATAGATAAGTTTTCAGTCAAAAGAATGTTGGGTTAAAAATGGACAAAACCAGCAATTTGGGTTGTTTTAACCCAGCGGTTGGGTTAAATGTTTGCCCAACGTGCTGGGTAGTTTTATTTAACTCAACTATTGTTTAAAAATGACTGTATGACTATCTTAAAATATTAACATTTATTAATAAGCAATTTAATGTTTATTTTTTAATTATAATTCATTCAACTTATTTGTTAAACATTAATAAAAGTTAATTTCCAATATCCGTTGGGTTCATTTTAAGCAAAAATACAGTCATTTTTAAACAATAGTTGAGTTAAATAAAACTATCTAGCAGGTTGGGCAAACATTTAACCCAACTGCTGAGTTAAAACAACCCAATCGCTGGGTTTGTCTGTTTTTAACTCAACTTGGGTTGTTTTTAACCCTGAATTTTTAGTGTGTAGATTAATTTGTAGCTATTTTGTTATGTGCTTTAGTAAATACTACTATTTAGCTTTAATTTATTTTAGTTTTTATATATTTCAGTTAACAAAAACAATAATAAAAAAAGTGTTTTGGTAACACTTTACTATAAGGTCCCATCAGTTAACATTATTAATGCATTAACAATGGTCAATACATTTGTTACAGTATTTATTAATCTTTGTTATCGTTAGTTATAAAAACACAAATGTTTGGTCCATTAAAAAAGATGCAGCTTTTGTCTTTAATTTTTTATTTTACAATAATAAGCCTGACTTCAGTTCAGTATTCAGTCGGTGTGACAATGCCGACAATTAGATTTTTAATTTAATTTTTAATGTAAGTTTCTTAAAACAGATGTGAAGACTGAAATTTAATATGGTAAGAATGAACCTTATCCATAATCAGGGTTGGGGAGTAACGAAATACAAGTAACTTAGTTGCGTATTTAAAATACAAAATTTGAGTAACTGTATTTCATTACAGTTACATTTTAAATGGGTGGTAATCAGATTACAGTTACATCTGAAAAGTGTTTTAGATTACCAAAGTGATTACTTTGAATTTTAATGTCATTTAAACAGCGATTGCTGATTCTCTGACTCTGACCGTCTGAAAAAGAGGAGTTCAGTTTCATGTTTTCCACTGTTTTCATGTTTTGTGAGTCATTTTATAATTGTAAAAAAGGTCACTGCAACTTTTTCTCACAATTTGTTTTTTCCCTCACAATTGTGAGTTTGCATTTCACAATTCTGACTTGTTTTTCTCAGAATTGCGAGATTTAAACTCACAATTGCAAGTTATAAAGTCAGAATTGGGAGATATGAACTTGCAAAACTGACTTTTTTCTAGCAATTGTGACTTTAGTATGAGTTTATATCTCATAATTTTGACTTTTCTCAATATTGTGAGTTTATATCTCATAATTCTGACTTTTCTCAATATTGAGAGTTTATATCTCATAATTCTGACTTTATAACTCGCAATTGCAACTTTATATCACGCAATTCTGAGGGAAAAAGTCAGAATTGTGCGATAAAAACTTGCAATGACCTTTTTTGTGTTTGTTCCACACTTATTAGTATTCCAAAGTATTCTAAAGTATTTAGATTAAGTTACTAAACTTGAGTAATGTAACGAAATACGTTACAAATGACTTTTTAAAGCATATATTCTATAATCTGTAGTGAAATACATTGTAAAAGTAACCCACCCAGCCCTGTCCATAATGTATGTTAATGTATCAGAGCAGAATAAAATGTAAATCATGCACTAAACTTTTATTTCAAAGCAGGAAGGAACATGTCATTTTGCATGATAATGACCTCTTTAATGTAAATGCATACGTAGTATATGTTAGTGCAGATGGACGGCCCACGCACTGGTCACTCATTAGAACTACCTTGTGCTTTCTAGCCGATGATAACCAGTGATTATCAGTGTGATCTTTCACAGCCTCAACCCGAGCACTTACACACCGCATAATGACTTTTTGTTGAGTTTTTGTACGTGGCCAGAAGAGCACATGCCTCTCTGACAGAAACGATCAGGCCCCATTGACAGGGTCTCCACCGACAGGAATCTATAAAAGGTTTTAATATCACGGGCTGTGATTGCCAGCACTTTCATCTCCATTTGGCCCAATCGCAGCGGTCCGCGTGGACTGATGGACTTGACAGACGGGGATAGGACAGTAAAAGACACGCGCTCGCACAAACCCGCTGGTAATGGCTGCTCACCCTTAGATGGATATTTCTTATCAATTCTAATTGCATCGAAGTGACAAAGATAATTGTCCTGTTCTCTGACTCATCCAGCATTTTCTGGCCACAATAATAGGAGAAACTGAATGAGAACAGGTGGAAAAAGGCCAGTAGAGGATGATGTCAGCGTTTCTTTATATATATATATATATATATATATATATATATATATATATATATATAAAAAATAAATGCAAATCTAACAGCAAATCAAGTTAAACAATGTGTATATATGTATATATATATGTGTGTATTTATGTATATGTATGTGTATATATGTATATATATGTATATATGTGTATATATGTATATATATGAGTATATATGTATATGTATGTGTATATATGTATATATGTGTATATATGTATAAGTATGTGTATATATGTATATGTATGTGTATATATGTATATATGTGTATATATGTATATATATGAGTATATATGTATATGTATGTGTATATATGTATATATGTATATATGTGTATATATGTATATATATGAGTATATATGTATATGTATGTGTATATATGTATATATGTGTATATATGTATATATATGAGTATATATGTATATGTATGTGTATATATGTATATATGTGTATATATGTATATATATGAGTATATATGTATATGTATGTGTATATATGTATATATATGTATATATGTGTATATATGTATAAGTATGTGTATATATGTATATGTATGTGTATATATGTATATATGTGTATATATGTATATGTATGTGTATATATGTATATATGTGTATATATGTGTATATATGTATATATGTGTATGTATATATATATATATATATATATATATATATATACATATATATAATAAATGCAAATCTAACAGCAAATCAAGTTAAACAATGTTTAGACAGGTTGCGTTCTCAATTATTATTGTTAACTAAAACTATTAGAAGCATTTGTCTTAATTGAAATAAAGCTAAAATAAAATATAAATATTAGATGAAAAACTAGTTAGAAGTAAAACTGATTAAAAAATAAAAATAAAAATTCTAATATAAAACTGAACTAAATCTCAACATATAAATGTATGTGTATATATAATGTATATATTATATGTGTGTGTAATGCTTGTATTTATATATATATAATTTTAAAAATTAACCCAGAGTATCTTGGCAATTAACATTTATTAATATGTTTATTGAATAATGATTAAATGGAAAACATTGGTCAAATTGCCTATTAATAAATTGTTGCTTCTAGTAACATATTTTGGGTTCATTTTAAGCCAGACATACAATAATTTTTAACGATAGTTGAGTTAAATAAAACCACCCAGCAGGTTGGGTCAAACATTTAACCCAGTCACTGGGTTTATCCATTTTCAGACCAACTTGGATTGTTTTTAATCCAGCATTTTTTTTTTAGAGTACAATTGTTGAATCTGACAGGATGTGAATAAGACACAAAACACATCGTATGACTTTAGAAATCTGGTGCGCAAGTCGTGTATGACTTTTAAAGTCTTTTATGATGCTTTTTTTTTGTTCTTTTTGTAGATACACAGATCTGCTCTCCCTTTGAACTGATATTACATGGAAAAGAGCTTTGCAAAGCGTCTCTTTTGAATTCACCCCCGAAAAATATAACAACGTGTGCATGCGGAGCGACACGAGGGTGAGTAAACAACAGTTTTGTGTAATCTGTTTCTCTAACTGTAACGTGTGTGAGTGCGTCCTAATGAAGACGTGTATTACATGCCTCACTCTGATTTATGATCAAAGCGATGAATCGTCTGTCTGTGGACTTTAGAAGTGAGAAATTATTCAGCTCTACAAATGAGCCATAAGAGACATGCATGGATTTAAATATAAATTCCAATATTTGGCACTGAGACGGTGATATATCCCTCTTCACACCTATCAAAAACCAACCAAATGTTTTTATGAGTGTTTTGCACATGCATAAAACCAATTATTATTATTTTTTTTTGCTTAGATGATAACTTGAATTGCATCATTAAAAGAATGCTGATTCCATAAAACAACAACCTTGAGCTTGTTTAATTGCTTTTTTGTTCTTCAAGCACACACACTTCATATGCCGAAAAGACCTTTGAAATGCATTTTGTACATGAATTTCCCACCTATGCCGATATGTGAAGGCTGTTAGATTAAAGGTTTTTACTCAGAAGATTACCGTGAGGTATATATTATCGGTTTGTCAATACTTAAAGGTCCCACCTTCATGTCATCCATAGCGGTCTGCTGAATATCTGAACACATGAGGAATTCTTAATACACCTCCGAATTTGCCATTCGTCCTTATCATGGACTTCTGCTCTTCCGTTATCATTTAAATTATGCGTGTCCACAGAACAGCTGTAAACCGTGTTTTCCATTAGACCTCTGTACTTTAATGAAAAAATACATCTTGACACTTACTCTTTCATATCTCAAAAAATGAAGAGGGAATATAAGGACACGTGTTCTGGTCCAGATAATGCAATTGGAACACGATTATCTGGTTAAACAAAACAGCTCGACGACTTTGAGCTTGTACGACCGGCTGTTAAATGGTTTGTTGCGGGTCCGAGATGGTCGACTAATGATGGGCTGCTCCATTAGGGATGTTCGGATTCTGTGTCTGCGTTTGTACATACTTTTGCACTTTATTACTAATAGTGTTTCTCTGCCTTCACTCACATTTTGCTACTATATACTGAGCTGATTGGCTGTTTGCCTTAAGTTTGGGTCATTAACTAAGACAAAATGTAGATTGAGCTGGAAGTAAATTTTATAATTGAAAATTTTAGGCAATTTATTAATAAGTTCGCTTAGCAAAAACAGAATGTTTGAATGTGTTTTGTGTATAATCATGTTAATATTTAAATATTCATATTTAACTCATTTTCATATTTAAATATTTCTAAATCACTGACTGTCTTAGACCGTCTCACCTTTATGTAAAGGGACAAACCGTTTGAAGTTGATCAGTGTATTTATTCAGCTTGGCATCACAGGAATAAATTGTCTTTTAAAATATATTCAAATGGAAAAAATATATAAATGCAGTCTTGGTGAACATAGAGAGACTTCTTTCAAAAGCTAACACCACACATTTGAATGGCTTTTGCTGTGTTGTTGTTATCTTATTGTACTGTAAATCACCATTCTTTATGTACACACAGTATATATTCTGTATGTCACAGTATGTAGGGTGAAATCAGGTTGTTTGGGACACTTTTTCCAAGTCATGTCAATGGTGAAATCACCCTGAAATTCACCCTACATTACTATACATTACTATACTATTACTATACCTGTGGGGACATTTGGTCCCCATAACGTAGGGAATACACACACACACACACACACACACGTTGTGTTTTCATGGTTTATGGGGACATTCCATAGGCGTAATGGTTTTTATACTGTACAAACTGTACATTCTGTCCCCCTACACTACCCCTACCCCTAAACCTACCCATCACACAAAATGTTCTGCTATTTTACATTTTCAAAAAAGATCATTCTGTATGATTTATAAGCTTGTTTCCTCATGGGGACCAAAAAAATGTCCCCACAAGGTCAAAATTTACTAGTATTACTATACCTGTGGGGACATTTGGTCCCCATAACGTAGGGAATACCCACACACACACACATATACACACACACACATGTTGTGTTTTCATGGTTTATGGGGACATTCCATAGGTGTAATGGTTTTTATACTGTACAAACTGTACATTCTGTCCCTCTACACTACCCCTACCCCTAAACCTACCCATCACACAAAATGTTCTGCTATTTTACATTTTCAAAAAAGATAATTCTGTATGATTTATAAGCTTGTTTCCTCATGGGGACCAAAAAAATGTCCCTACAAGATCAAAATTTACTCGTATTACTATACCTGTGGGGACATTTGGTCCCCGTAACGTAGGGAATACACACACACACCTACACACACACTCCAATACCAATGTCCTTTTCCCAGAGGAAGGATGTATAGAGTGTGTTGACAGAATTTGATGTGGTCAGGCAGCATTTTCCTCACCTAAAAGCCCATGATGTCAACAGCACCTGCTCTTTTCTCTCAGAAAGGAAACATCTCTTTCAACACGCGTCCATTAGAGAAATGGCCATGCAGATCAAGCGAAAACCGAAAACATAATGAGTGTAGTTTATGAAAGCAGGTACAATTAGCACCTGAAAAAAGTCATTACGGCTGACTATTAAGTGTTCTGGGTTTGTTTCTGTGATGCTCAAAATATCGCAGGGACATTCACAGAATGACACAATATTTTTTTCCCCAGAATAATCAAAGATACCAGGTATTATTTTGAAAGAGGATTTGTTATTACAGCAATTTGTTTGGCACAATGTGTTTAGTTACTTTATGGTTATACACACGGGTGTATTATATTATTTATATCTTGGAAGATTTTTTAGCATAGTAATGGATATGACAATGTTATTGTATTTGGTCTTGGCAGAATAGATCTA
The DNA here is from genome assembly GCA_038088235.1 of Zacco platypus. Classification (NCBI taxonomy): domain Eukaryota; kingdom Metazoa; phylum Chordata; class Actinopteri; order Cypriniformes; family Xenocyprididae; genus Zacco; species Zacco platypus. Next base: position 32,355,227 of record CM076074.1, on the reverse strand, counting down.
CTCACTGCTGCTGTTGATTATTGCTGTTGTTGTAGGTTATTGTATTTTATTATTATTATTATACGCCGATACGCTTCTTCACAAATAGCATATATCAATTACCCATAGTAGATCTATACAGGTGGAGCTGGGGAAGGTGGAGGGTTTTAGACACAAATGTGAATGATAACCAGGGTTGGGGAGTAACAAAATACATGTAACTTACACAATTCTGACTTTTTTTTATGGAAAATTTTGAGTTTATATCTCATTTCTGACTTTTCTCACAATTCTGAGATTTTTTTCTCAAAATTGCGAGTTTTTAATCTCAGAATTCTGACTTCTTTTCTTTCAATTCTGACATTTTTTTTTTCTCAAATTGAGAGTTTATAACTCACAATTGCAACTTTATATCACGGAATTCTGAGAAAAAAGTCAGAATTGTGAGATAAAAACTTTTTTGTGTGTGTGTTTCATACTTATTAGTATTCAAAAGTATTTAGATTAAGTTACAAAGCGTGGGTAATCTAATGAAATACATTACAAATAACTTTTTAAAGCATGATTTTTGTAATCTGCAGTGAACTACATTTTAAATGATGATACCCAGCCATTTAAATGTTGAGCTGCATATGCGACATGAACCAATCAGCTTGTCCCAAGTAATTAACGGTGTAAATGTCATCATCTTGCGTTAAGGACCCGTCAGCCTGTGCCATTTGGAGTTTCATGACAGAACTAGACATTTATTAAAGCATTACAATTAAAAAAACTGTTTATGTGAATGAATTGCAATTTATTCCTGTGATCAAATCTAAATTTTCACTTTCAGTCCTCAGGGTCACAAGATCCTTCAGAAATCGTTCTAATATGCCGATTTGCTGCTCAAGTATTAAAGTGTTTCTATTTCCGATACATGCATTTCATCAAAGGCAGCGCAACTGTTTTCAACGTTGATGATAATAAGAAACGTTTCTTACTCATGCTTTCCCAACCCCCTGTTGTTGGCTCGACACATTGCATTTTGCGCAGGACCCCCTCGTCTCCTCTCAGGAAGCAGTGATGCCGTATCACCTTGAGACTCGTTTACCATTCAGACTCTTGACCAATTTCGCAGCTCCGCCATTTGTCCTGCCATCCGCACGCGTGATCGTTTCCTTCGCTCGCTTTCTCTGCCGTAATCTCTCATCCTCACGGCTCTCTGGAGAGAGGTAAACAAGCAGGTTGAACTTTAGCATGCAAAGCGCGGCCTCTCCCTGATGTATATTCACCACGCCAGTTTAACCAATCAGTTCCAGCGGGCCCGATAAGAGGAGCTGCATCAGTGTGTCGAATACGGTACATCCTCAAATGAATTTGTTATTCACTGATAACCCCCCTTAGGCTTGTTCCTCCCTCACATCTACAGTGCAATATGAAAATATAAATTAGTTCTGCACCACTGACATCATTGCTGTGCCTTTTCTTTTAGAGTGGTCGAGTCGAACGGCGCTACCTGCCTCAGAAGACGCGATACAAAAGACGACCGGGGTATTGTCCTCTGATGGCTCTGTTATCCAATCAGGAGCGGGCGCGAGGTTGCAGTAGCTAATGCTTGCAGTAAACATGGCGAGCACATGCATCGCCAGGCACTGTAAATGATCTGTTCTGGGTTGATTAAGAGTGCATATGGAGCGTAACGTCCAGGCCAGACCATCTGCTGCGGGTTAGCCAAAGCTTTATGGGTGTAAAAAGCGCCACGTTTGTTTGGAGCAAACTTTCCCTTGCTCAGGTGTTCATCTACTGAGTTCTTAGTTACGTTTCATTTAACCTTGCTGCAGCTGAATATGTAAAAACAGCCACTAAACGATTAGACTTCTATGTGGAAAGCAGCTCAGATCTTTTGGTTTTGGGAGAATGTGATGAGAGATTTGGTATCTTGGCAAGTCTGTGACACTTTGATCTCTTTTAAAGCTTTAGACGAGACACAAATAAGACTACAGTGTATCTTCTCAAGATATTTCATTATTTTTCTCATTTCTGTGGTATGAAGTGAATGTTGTTTTCCTATAGGATGAAGAATGCACCTATTGTATTTCTATTCAGAGCAAGAAAACCATGTTCATCTCAGCATCATCAGTACAGTAGACCATTTAGGTCAAAACATCTGCAGAAACTGAACTATATACTACAAGGTAGTAGCAAATCATGTATTTCATTAGCTTCATACCATTCAAGAATCAGGGGAACGTTTTCTGGTGCTAATTTTCTAGTTGCTGTTGCAACATAAACTTGTTGGAAAAAAGCGCTACTCTCTAAAAATAAAATGCTGGGTTAAAAACAATCCAAGTTAGTGTAACCCTTGCTATGAAATTTGAGCAGTGGGGGTTAATTCATGTGAAAGGGACAATAATTCACTGCAATTACTGCAAGTCGAATTATAATCTGATCTAGGCCAATATCAGAAGATTTCTGGGTTCAGGAGAGGTAGGTACACACACACATACGAAATTTGAACACAAATCTTTATATAGGAAAATGCAAATTGGAAAAAAAGGGAAATTCAAATTATACTAATTAGAAATATTTACAATAATATACAAAGACAAAATAAACAACATCAACAAGAAAACAAAATAACTCAAATATCAGTTCTTAGATTCTGTTTAGAAAATTGACAATTTGAACAATTGCAAATTGCAGTTTCCCAGTCCTCAGATTCTTTAACCAATTGTTCAATGTTCAAAAAAAAGAAAAAATCAAAGTATCAAGTATCTCAAACTTCCAAACTGGTGGAATTACTTGTGGAAAGTGGAAAAAAAGGTACCGACATCCGCAAAGATGAAGTACAGATATCCCGTCATGGTTGGCTCACCATCTTCACGAGGTGAAGAGATCCAGACTCTAATGTCAATAAAAAAAAAACTGGCCGATTTCCTTGTGTATTAATGTTATTTTCTTTGCTTTTCCAGGTCTCTCGCGGATGACGCAGTGCAGACTACTGCGCGGGATCTCAACGCGACGACGGATCACGCGATGGAAGTAAGTGAGATTTCTTCATAAGATATCTATAAAGACTTACAAACTTTTCCCTCAAATGCGTTATCTGTCGGAATAAGACTAACTGAGATTTCACGCAGCTTCTAATTTGAGGTTTCTCTGTTCTGTTCTCATTCGAATCAGCTTCTCATCTGGTCTGTTCTCGTTCGTTCCATTGCGGCATATATCTCTGGGCGGAGTTATCCTGACCTACTTAGACCCGATTGGCTGTTCACATGCGCAATGCGGAATCTAAGAGCCAATTAAACTTTCATCTCAATTATTTACTTATTATCTTATTTATATTATATTTAATATTTCTTATTATTTCTAGCATTGTCTAGCTATTTGCTTGACTATATTTAACCCAACTTAGGCTATAAAGGTTTTTGAGCCTGGGTTACATTAGGTTCGTTTTAAGCGTGCAATACAGTCACTTTTAAACAATAGTTGAGTTAAATAAAACTACCCAGCAGGTTGGGCAAACATTTAACCCAACCACTGGAATAAAACAACCCAGTTGCTGGATTTGTCCATTTTCAACCCAACTCGGGTTGTTTTTACTTTTTTTTTTTTTTTGCTTGTATGATTACAGGGGCAGATTATTGATTAATGAAGACTTATTTTCACATGGTTTCTTGCACATCATGACCTCCTAATGCATAATTTGTAAACTAATACACTTTGAGGTTTGCATCACATGACCAGCTCCATATGTGTGGTGCTTTTCTGACACGTAAACTTGCTCGGTAGCCCAGCTGATACAGCATTGGACTTGCGATGCGAGTAAAACACAATAAAAGAAGGTTAAACAGCGTGTAAGCGCTTGCTTTTGTTAACACTATCTGTTGGTCTGTGCATTAACCTCTTTAGCGCCATTACATTTCTGAACTGCTGCAATATCTACAACAACCAGCTGCCAGATTCACATTCATCCATTTCAAATAAAACCGAACGTGCTTTTAGCGCAGCTCATTGGACATTTCACACTGAAAGTGTTGTGAAATGTGAAAGAAACAATGTAATACAGGGGCCAAAAATAAAAACTGTTTTTACATGATTCAGGTAACTCATTTTCTACTTTCATTGTACAATTCGAGAGAAAAGTTTATTTTACGCTGCATATCTGCTCCGTTCATTCATTGTGTTTCAGCTGAATCTCTCGCGCCGTTTCAAAGAATGAACGTAGAGGTGAAGGACATCTGCACGCCAGTGTTGAACAAAGAGATTTAGCTGAAAGATATCTTCTGCGTGCAACTTTATATAGAGCTCCACATTCACAAGAATAAAGTCTTCATTTTATTGATGTCTCACTTCTGGCTCACAAACTCACATTTATAAAAAATAAATAAGAAATGAATCTCAAATTCAAGACGAGAGATATACTTTCTTTTGACCAATGAATTTCCGTGACTGCTTCTGTTATTCTGGAAGTATAGCCTCTTTTATAGCAACTAGAAAAATCTATATTCGCATTAATTTTTTATGTTAACTTTTCCTGGCCAAAAACTGAATCTCTTGCTTTATTCATTATTTGATCAGACTAGATCAAGTTTAGACATTTCTACATGAAATTAGATAAATTGCATAATTGATTTGTTTACGTTTCCAGGATGATAACTGGATGCAACGTGACAGGCAAGTAAAACCCATACTAGCCGCTTACACATATGTATATTTTCTATGGCTAAAGATAAGTGTGCAGTAACCTGTTTTCTTCCCCTGTTGTGTTTTTAAAACGAATGCTGTTATTAGTGGAATGTTGCGTTGAGCTGAATTCAATCGTATATCTGCATCCTCACCAATCGCCTTTGCAAATCAAGAATGCATGGGGTCCCTCAGACAGAAAGACTATAAGAGATGAATAATTGAGAGCCTGATGCCAGGATGAAGGTGCACATTAAACATCGGCCCACAGGAATCGACTGGTCCTGACGTGCCGTAAGCTACAGGCCTAATGTAAATAATTAGTTCTTTCCCCAACACTCCGATAATGAGTCCTATAAAATGGGCAATGGCCTGCATGTGTATTTAAGACTGGCTATAAAATCAGTGTGAAAGAGGCATCGGGGGCCCTACTGCGACTCGTGTGGGAGAATATGTAGTGTGATGCTTTGAAACTGTGAGTTATTCATAATTTACAGTATTTAAGCTACAGACAAGATGCTCACCACACTGCAAGATACTAGCTAACTTTATTAAAGCTATTTAAGGAGAGCGTATCTTTATTTTTTTTGGTGAGCGGATTTTTTTTTTATGATTAGAGCAGTATTAAAGGGGTCCTTTCACTCCTTTAACTTTAGTTAGTGTGTAATGTTGATGTTTGGTCATAAACAACATCTGCAAAGTTACGACGCTCAAAGTTCAATGCAAAAGGAGACATGTCCTTTTTAAGGACTACAACAAACGGCTGGTCAAAACCCCAATATTTACATAAACCCCGCCCCCGAGAACACGCAACAAAGGGGGCGTGGCCATGTTGGGCTGCTTTAGAGTTGTTGTAGTCGAGTGTTGTTGATGCCGTCATTTTACGCCGGACTGCTTCACAAACGAGGGTCGATTCAAGGAAAAAAGATGAACTTGACGACACATGCTAGTGATTAGTTGATCAACTCCACAGCAACTACATCAATTTATCCACTAACCGTTCAGAAACGCCTAAAAGTTGGAACTTCTTCCTGAGTCTCTCCATCAGTGTCGACTCCGGTTTGAACACTTTCCTAATTTTGTCTGCGTGAGATTCTCCAGCTTAGTTGTTGTTGAGCTGTTAAAGCTCTGCCCTTTTCTGGAAAGGGGTCCGGGAGCAGCAGCTCATTTTTTGCTCACACCCAAATAGGGGCAAATTTGACAAGCTATAATAAATGATCTGTGGGGGATTTCGAGCTGAAACTTCACACACACATTCTGGAGACACCAGAGACTGATATTACGTCTTGTGAAAGGGTTATTATAGGACCCTTTTAATGTTACGTGTGTGTAAAGAATATCCTCTGTTTAAAGCGCAATTGAAGCTGTGATGTTCTGACTCAGTCAATTGACATCAAGACATCAACATCAACAGATTGACATCAATAGCTTTGTTGTTGTTGAGCTGTTAAAGCTCCGCCCTCTTCTGGAAAGAGGGCTGGGAGCAGCAGCTCATTTGCATTTAAAGGGACACACACAAAAACTGTATGTTTTTTCTCACACCCAAATAGGGGCAAATTTAACAAGCTATAATAAATGATCTGTGGGGGATTTTGAGCTGAAACTTCACACACACATTCTGGAGACACCAGAGACTGATATTACGTCTAGTGAAAGGGTTATTATAGGATGTTACGTGTGTGTAAAGAATATCCTCTATTTAAAGCGCAATTGAAGCTGTGATGTTCTGACTCAGTCGATTGACATCAAGACATTTTAGCACTAACTGCCTTTGCTTTCTTCCTTTTTCAGTCATGGCTAGATGCACTCGTCTGCAATGCTAAAATTTATAGCTTTTATGAATTGCAACATAGTGTCTCTTTTTATATTTATCAGGCTGCATCACACTGCGTTTTTGGATCTTGATAGACATGACCACTTGCCTGTTTCTTCAAAAATCCTCCGTTTTGAAGAAATATAAGAGCGTGCAGGTTTTGAACGACATGAGGGTGAATAAATATTGACAGAATCATAATTTGCTTGAGGGTTTAACTATCGCTTCAATGCATTTATACCTTCCGTCGGAGCTTGAAATGCACGATAGTTGAGGACGAAAGTTTCCTTCTGTTAAAAGTACACCGTTCTTCCACGTGTCAGCAGAACTTTTAAGGAGGGCGAATTGGCTTGCTCAGCTCGTTTATGTTCAGAGTATTTGCATAAATCTCAGCGTATCTGCAAGAGAACGGTTTAATTTTAAAAGCATCGCTCAGCTCACCTCATAGGACATCCAAGCTTTCATAAAAAAGTCATGAGTTATAAGACCAAAAAATAAGGCAATGCTAACAAGCTAACACGTTTCATAAAAGAACTCGAGCCATTAGAGCAACATCAAACCTTGTCAGCTGCGGGTCAGACCCGTCTGTGTTAGAAAGTGAGTTGTAGGAAAGACTTGCACGGCAACAGAAGCTAATTAACACCGAGGGAGAGAATAACCGTCGCTCTGTCCGCGCTTTCAAAAGGAGCCTTCAGATCGCCTTTCAATTACAACATTACAATAATTGAAAATAATTGTGATGGTTATTAGTGGAGAAACTCAACAATAGAGCTTTTTTAGGGTTTAATTGTTCTTTTGGTGGTGGAAAGGTCATCCTCAGACTCCTACAACCTAACTTCACGCTTTCACTGAGAAAGCGGTTGTGAATATGTCAGATTACAAATATTAAAGTGTTTAGGAAGGACGAGTTGTAGATTACGGCCGGCCGAGCATCTTCAGTCACTTCTATTTGGATTAGAGGCCAGACAATTTAGTGAGAAAGAGAAATGGGTTTTCCGCTTAGACGTGGTTTAGTGACGACCTTGAGGTTTTTGGACTCCAGGCTTGCAGTTTTCACAAAAAAACGGACGCTTGTGACCTAACCGGCTTCAGCATTCGCTCGTACTTTTTGTTCCACTTCTGTGCAAAAATATCAAAGAGATGACTTCTGTCACTGTATAACAGGCAGAAAAAAACATGCATTTATCTCGTGCTCCACAAGTCTTTTTATTCCGAACGTCTCTGATCTTCCAATTTGCGTGAACAGAATGAAACGCAACAACCTTAAATAACCTTCAAGAAGCTCCAGACGAAACTTGTTGTTGTCAGACGAGTGACTAGTCATGCGATCCCTCTAAAGGAATAATGCCACATTTGAAGAGGTGCATCCCTTTGAAATATCACACTTGTTTTGAAACTTGCGGCCCCGTGTATTAGTGTCCTGCTTCACGCTGGGAAGAACAAATTCATTTTCACAAGGTGTCCTTCTGCGGTTATTCTTGAAGCACCAGAGGACGCTTATACACAGAAATCTGTGCGTTTTAATTGGGAGATTATTACAAACATTGTGGGTCAGTCTGGGTCATTTTTCTCCAAATCAATAGACAAAAATAAGGCATTATATTTTGCATGAAGAACATGCAACCTATTTATCATTTAGAGTTAAAAAAATAAAAATAAATACAAAATTTACATTGACATGAGCACAGCATTTGCCTTTGGAAGCCCGTTTCCGCCACTATTGAGAAAAAAAATTCCTGTAAGTCATAATAATGAGAAACTTTCTCATAATAATGACTTAATATCTCATAATAATGACTTGGCATCTTTAACTTAATCAAAAAAAATTTTTTTTTTTTTTTTAGAAACTTTCTCATAATAATGACTTAACATCTCATAATAATGAGAAACTTTCTCATAATAATGACTTAGTATCTCATAATAATGACTTAGTATCTCATAATAATGACTTAATATCTCATAATAATGAGAAACTTTCTCATAATAATGACTTAGTATCTCATAATAATCACTTAATATCTCATAATAATGACTTAGTATCTCATAATGATGACTTAATATCTCATAATAATGACTTAATATCTCATAATAATGAGAAACTTTCTCATAATAATCACTTAATATCTCATAATAATGACTTAACATCTCATAATAATGACTTAGTATCTCATAATAATCACTTAATATCTCATAATAATGACTTAACATCTCATAATAATGACTTAGTATCTCATAATAATGACTTAGTATCTCATAATAATCACTTAATATCTCATAATAATGACTTAACATCTCATAATAATGACTTAACATCTCATAATAATGGCTTAGTATCTCATAATAATGACTTAGTATCTCACAATAATGACTTAGTATCTCATAATAATGACTTAACATCTCATAATAATGACTTAGCATCTCATAATAATGACTTAGTATCTCATAATAATGACTTAGTATCTCATAATAATGACTTAACATCTCATAATAATGACTTAGTATCTCACAATAATGACTTAGTATCTCATAATAATGACTTAACATCTCATAATAATGACTTAGTATCTCATAATAATGACTTAGTATCTTTAACTTAAAAAAATAGAAAAGGTTGTTTTTTTGTGTTTTTGATTAAGTTAAAGATACTAAGTCATTATTATGAGAAAGTTTCTAATTATTATGAGATACTAAGTCATCATTATGAGATGCTAAGTCATTATTATGAGAAAGTTTCTAAAAAAAAATTATTATTATTTTTTTTTTTATTAAGTTAAAGATGCCAAGTCATTATTATGAGATACTAAGTCATTATTATGAGATACTAAGTCATTATTATGAGAAAGTTTCTCATTATTTTGGCTTACGGAATATTTTTTTTCTTCTCAACAGTGACGGAAACAGGCTTCCATAGTTGACTGCTGAAAATGTATAAAATCTAATAATTATAACTTAAATATAACTATGGAAGAGGATTATGACCAAGTAATAATAATAATAATAATAAAAGCTCTCGAGATTAAAGTTATTATGATGCGAGATTAAACTTTAAATTTCGAGAAAAAAGGTTGAAATACAATGTTGAGAATAAAATCATTAAATTTTGTGTTTAAAGCCTAAAATATAGCTTGACTTAGTGATCCAGCTCTGTCATCAGTCCGCTATGAACACTGATCGAATGCGTGTTTATTCTCCACTGTTTATTTCGAAATGTAATGTTTTTTCTCGAAACACGATGACTTTGTTCTTTGTTTTTATTTCAACTTTTTTTCTCCCGAAACACGACTTTATTCTCGAAATTTTATGTTTTTATTCTCAACATGGTATTTTGACTTTCTTTCTCGAAATTTAACAAGCTTTTTCTCACGTTATAATGACTTCAATATCGAGATGGTTTAATTTTTTGTATTATTATTATTAGCTTTTCCACTGTAAACTACAGATCTTAAAAATATGATTTTTTTTGTTTGCATATTGCGAGGTTACTTTCATGACAAACAAACATGTTTATTCTGTGCTAATTTATGCTGATTATATTTAAAAACTACATTTTATATTATATTTTAAGAAATAACTGTATTATATCAGTAATGAATCTCAAATATTTATTTTTTCCTTAAAAGAGATTTTTGGGTTTAAATGTACTTAATCATTATTGAAATAATGCCACGATGCAAAAAAGGCTTTTTCTTAGACAAAATATGATTACCCCTTTTGTTTTCAGGCGTAAAATGTGACCCAGCAGGTCCTGAGCCGAGGGAATTATTGATAGTCATTTATGAAGAGGTGTGAGAGGGCTGTATATTTAAAGGCATTAATTGAGCATCTTTCTCCAACAGTCTGATGGATGCTGTAGCCTGTGGCCACATCCAGCTCCATCTTGAATAATTCATCCACTGCCTCTCCACATTATTTGCTGAAGGTCCCAGTGCTACACCAGTTCTCCACCTCCTACCTTGTTCTCTTTGAACCGAGCTAATTATTCAGCGTTTCTGAATGTTGCAGGGAGGAGAAAAACAGGCCTTTTAAATCAGTGACACTGAGAGCTTAATTAAAAGTAGTGTGTCAAAATGATTATATATATATATATATATATACACTGATCAGGCATAACATTATGACCACCTTCCTAATATTGTGCTGGTCCCCCTTTTTTCTGCCAAAAGAGCCCTGTCCCGTCAAGGCATGGACTCCTCTTGACCCTGAAGGATGTCCAAGATGTTAGCAGCAGATCCTTTAAGATCTTTAAGTTACGCGGTGGATCGGACTTGTTTGTTCAGCACATCCCACAGATGCTCGATCTCAACACCTCAAACTCATTGTTGTGCTCCTCAAACCATTCCTGAACCATTTTTGCTTTGTGTCAGGAGATTATCCTGCTGAAAGAGCCACAGACACCAGGGAATACCGTTTCCATAAAAGGCTGTACATGGTCTGCAACAAAGTATAGGTAGGTGGTTCGTGTCAAAGTAACGTCCACATGGATCCAGGACCCAAGGTTTCCCAGCAGAACATTGTCCAAAGCATCACACTGCCTCCGCCGGCTCACCTTCTTCCCATAGTTCATCCTGGTGCCATGTGTTCCCAGGTAAGAGACGCACACGTGATTCATCAGACCAGGCCACCTTGTTCCAGTTCTGATGCCCACTGTTGGCTCTTTCGGCGGTGGACAGCGGTCAGCATGGTCACCCTGACTGATCTATGCAGCTCCATACGCAACAAACTGATGCGCTGACACCTTTCTATCAGAACCAGCACCAACTTCTTGAGCGATGTGAGCAGCTCGTCTGTTGGATCGGACCACACGGGCCAGCCTTCGCTCCCCACGTGCATCAACGCGCCCTGTCTCCGGTTCACCACTGTTCCGTCCTTGGACCTCTTTTTACGGTGGCCGAGAGAGCTCAACGCGCTGCAAATAAGAAAACGCATGCAAATTAAAAAAAACGCATGCAAATAAAAAAAAAAGCACATGCAAATAAAAACAAAATGTGATCATCAGTTTGGCAACACATGTGCTGCAAATCCTCACAACACAAGCAAACACAAAAACGCGCTGCAAATACACAAACGTGCTGCAAATACACAAACCACAACGGAAATGTTTCAAGGGGACCCCAAAAAGTGACGGACCCTACTAGGACCTGCTTATTAGCTGTGTCCAAAACCAGTTCAGCTCACCCTTCACTCATTCACTGATCCCTATATAGTGTACGGCATTTGAGTGCACAATGTGTTCACAATCATTAAATACTATTAAAAAACTGCAAACAAAAATAAACAACTGTACATTATTTCATGTATTTATTATTTTTTATAAAGTGTTTTTCAGTTTGTTAGAAGCTCACGCTCACAGATGACGTGGTCGTCGAGCGCCTCAGGCGGCCGTTATGATGACGTCACATTAGTACGCTACAGATGATTAACGAATATTATTAAATCATCCACTAAATGATCATCTCTTAAAGTTTAATGAGTGAACAACAATGCCACATATTAAAACACTTTTCTGTTAGTGAAACACATTACATTGAGTTAATGCCTTCATAATATATTTAATATTTTTTAGTTGGTGCTGTTGTCAAGTAGGGTCCGTCACTTTTTGGGGTCCCCTTGAAACATTTCCGTTGGGATTTGTGCTATTTGCAGCGCGTTTTTGTGTTTGCTTGTGTTGTGAGGATTTGTTGTCAAACTGATGATCACGTTTTGTTTTTATTTGCATGCATTTTTTTTTATTTGCATGCGTTTTTTTATTTGCATGCGTTTTCTTATTTGCATGCGTTTTCTTATTTGCATGCGTTTTCTTATTTGCATACGTTTTTTTTTTTTTTGCATGCATTTTCTTATTTGCATGCGTTTATTTTGTTGCGTTGAGCTCTCTCGGCCACTGTATCTTTTGATAGATACTGACCACTGCAGACCGGGAACACTCGGTCATCTAGCCATCACAATTTGGCCCTCGCCAAACTGGCTCAAATCCTTACGCTTGCCCATTTTTCCTGCATCAACAAATGTTCACTTCCTAATATATTCCACCCACTAACAGGTGCCATGATGAAGAGATAATCAGTGTATTCACTTCACCTGTCAGTGCTTATAATGTTATGCCTGATCGTGTATACATATATATATATATATGTGTGTGTGTGTGTGTGTGTGTGTGTACAGTTAATATTAGTGTTACGTTCTGTGTGGACTTGTTTTCGTTTGTCACGTCTTGCATTCAGGTTTTCCCTCCACTCCTCTGTCACCTTAATTATGGTCATTATTGTTTCATGTTTGTCAGGTGTGTGTCATTAATTAGTCTTGTGTATTTAAACCCTCAGTTTACCCTTCACTCTTTGTGTTTGTTGATGTTGATTTGTGGTGTGTGTAGTTACTCGCCTGGTATTAGTAAAAAGTTATATGTCACGGACCTCCTTTGTCGAGTCCTTCTGTCCTGGATCGCACCCATAACATTTAAATTGAATTAATTAATTGAACAGAAAGAAAGAAAAACTTTTGAAAAAGTCCCTAAAAGAAGTGAAATTTATTTGAGATATATTTGTCTGGGATTACATTTCTTTGTCTGGCATTTAACTTGTTTGCTCAGCTTCCATCGTCAGTATATCACTGTAAATGTGTTTTCTTTAATTGCATACCAAGTGACAAAACTGAAATGATATATAGCTAAATATGTGTGCGTTTACTTGTGCATCTGTTTTCGCGTGGCAGATCCACAGACAGATGAAGAGGCGGAAGAGTTTTCAAGGCCCCGCGGGCTGAACGTTTCATTGACGTGTGAACATGAAGTCTAGTCGGTGTAGAGATTATTTTTTTATCTCCGTCTGCGTGATATGGTGAGCGATTGTGTGATCTTTATTGTTATTAATTCAACAGCTGCATGTAAATTTCCCTGTGCTGACGGTCTGAAAGTTATGGCTGTAATACATCAGGACAGGAATGATTGAATTGATATTACGCACAGCAGAGAGATGACTTCAGATCGCCCGGGCCCTGTGGCTGAGTGACATAAAACTGTTCAAATATGTTTTCACAAATGACTGATCCGTTTAATCTGCACACATTTTAATATTTCCGTCATGATGCAGTGAAAACCGAAAATTGTTTTACACACTAAGTGCATTTAAAATGACTACAGTAATACAAAATAATGTGTAATTATAGCAATTTGGAATCAGAAAGGTTTCTTTTTTTTAACTAAATTAATAATTTTATTCAGCAAGGACATTAAATTAATCTAAAGTGACAGTATAAAGACATATAAATTGTTGTAAACGATTTCTATATTAATTAAATGCTGCTTTTTTTTTTTTAACTTTCTGTTCATCAAAGAATCCTGAAAACTAAAATGGATCAGTTTCCACAAAAATATGAAACTGTTTTCAACACTGAAGTCATCATATCAGAATGATTTCTGAAGGATCATGTGACACTGGAGTAATGATGCTGAAAATTCAGCTTCGATCACTGTAATAAATTACACTTTACAATGGAAGTTACACTATTTCAATAGTCCACTTTAGACACTCTACTAACTATAAGTAACATTGCAACTAGCAGTCATTACAACATTAGATGACTGTCTGCTTAAAGGAGACCCATAATCCCCCTTTCACAAGATGTAATATCAGTCTCTGGTGTCTCCAGAATGTATGTGTGAAGTTTCAGCTCAAAATCCCCCACAGATCATTTATTATAGCTTGTCAAATTTGGGTGTGTGTCCCTTTAAATGCAAATGAGCTGCTGCTCCCCGCCCCCTTTCCAGAAGAGACCGGAGCTTTAACAGCTCAACAACAACAACAAAGCTGTTGATGTCAATCTGTTGATGTTGATGTCTTGATGCCAATTGACTGAGTCAGAACATCACAGCTTCAATTGCCCTTTAAACAGAGGATATTCTTTACACACACGTAACATTAAAAGGGTCCTATAATGCCCCTTTCACAAGACGTAATATCAGTCTCTGGTGTCTCCAGAATGTGTGTGTGACGTTTCATCTCAAAATCTCCCACAGATCATTTATTATAGCTTGTTAAATTTGCCCCCATTTAGGTGTGAGCAAAAAATGAGCTGCTGCTCCCCGCCCCCTTTCCAGAAAAGGGTGAAGCTTTAACAGCTCAAAAGCTGGAGAATCTCACGCAGCCAAAAGTTCATCCTTTCATTGTTCAAACCGGAGTCGACGCTGATGGAGAGACTCAGGAAGAAGTTCCAACTTTTAGACGTTTCTGAACGGTTAGTGGATAAATTGATGTAGTTGCTGTGGAGTTGATCAACTCATCACTAGCATGTGTCGTCATGTTCGTCTTTTTTCCTTGAATCGACCCTCGTTTGTGAAGCAGTCCGGCGTAAAATGACGCCATCAACAACACTCGACCACAACAACTCTAAAGCAGCCCAACATGGCCCCGCCCCCTTTGATGTGTGTTCTCAGGGGCGGGGTTTATGTAAATATTGGGGTTTTTGATCAGCCATTTGTTGATCAAAACAAATCAAAACAAATCATAATCATGGACTCCTTTAATGTAGATTTTGGCTTGCAAGATTAACGGAGTTTGTGTATTGCGAGTGACAGGACGGTTCGTGTTGTCGAACAGAGACAGAATGAAGCACCAGTGGTTTATTAGATCTGCCAGGGCACAAGAATAAATGATCCTTACTGTGAACTGAAAAGAACAGAACTGCAGTATTTTGTATTAGCGAGACGACCCACTTCAGCCCATGTTGAGACTCTCTGTGTGTGTGTGTGTTTGTGTGTATATATGATGAGAAGAGGAAATCAAAGCAGACGAGAGAAGTATTCGCGTATTTGTCTTGGTCTGCTGTGCTGCGTAAGGCAGTTTTCTCTCCAGACTAAATGAAGACAAAGATTCATTCAGTCTGTCAACAATCAAACCATTCACTCTCACTAAGCCTGTGTCCGCTCAGAGCTCTAACTAGTGCACTTCAATTCATCACTGAACATTTTCCCCTATAGAGAGCGCAGCAGTCGAGTTCTGGAAGAAAAAAAATCCCATTCATTTTCTCCATAGAGAAATTGATTTATAACAATAACATATAAACCTTTCAAAAGAGACCTACCATCAGCTCTGAGGTTGAGATCTTTTCAACTTCATTTGTAAAAAATCATGTTTAATACTGTAGTTGATTTCTCACTGGAGCTCAGAGTAAACTGCGGCTGGTCCCTCCTATAAAAGTGAGTGATAAAATGTAAATATTTTTATATTTGCATATGCAGTAACTTAAAATATATTGGTTTTACACTCATAAACGATGAGTATAGTTCTATAGCTTTATATTCTACTGTCATTTTTGCAATGCTTTATATGATTGCAGTTTATTTCCTACATGTTAATAATAATGTACCTTTTTTATTTATAGGTTTTCATTATAAAAGGTTTTCATTCAGGTTTCATACCTTTTTTTTATTCAAGTATAATAATTCATTATATTATTAAATAGGATAATATGGTTCTAAAATTAGCATAGGGTAGATATGGAGCAATAGTTGAAATTGCCCAGAAACAGGTGTGGAAAATATTGTAAAAATGTTTAATATTTTAATAGGAGGAATGCAAAATCATTCAAGATATTACAATTAATAAAAAAGTTATTATTTATAACAGTAGGAATCTTTGATTATTTGGAAATATAATATAATATAATATTTAACCAATTGTAAAAGCACAGGGAAAACATCAATTATAATATAATATAATATAATATAATATTTAACCAATTGTAAAAGCACAGGGAAAACATCAATTATAATATAATATAATATAATATAATATAATATAATATAATATAAAATAATATAAATAATATTTTATCAGTTGAAAAAGCACAGGGAAAACATCAATTATATTGTAATATAATATAATATAATATAACATAATATTTAACCAATTGTAAAAGCACAGGGAAAACATCAATTATAATATAACATAATATAATATAATATAATATAATATAGTAAAAATGTTTACCTGACTGTAAAAGCATAGGAAAAATGCATGCACAATAACCAGCCAATTAACCATCATTTTTTGTCAGCTTTTATTTTGTTTTGCAGTGTGAATCAGATGAGCCGTGAAGGTCTGATGGTTTGAAGCTGAGAACAAACGTTACAAGTTGTAAAACAAGACTAGATTTGAGTCGTACACACTAGTTTACTCAAATGTACACATGCCATTATTTGTCCTGCAGTACTGCATCGGGGCGCAGGTTGAGTGGGAGCATGATAAATATGATTTTACGGGTTGCATTTAGCGAGGGCACAGCACGCAGCGTCTTACAGTAGACAACACAGCCTCAGATCATTTATCAAAGATAATGGGTCATAGTTTACTTCCTGACACGCCACATACATCATGAAGTCTGACACAGGCCTGCTACAGCTACTACAATAGATTATGTGATGTCAAACGCTGTTTCGGAGGCCCGTGTTTTGCTTTAGTTGTTATGGACACACTATAATGCATAAAGAAGCGGAGTGGACGTTTCACTGCTCATGTGTTTTACAGGATTTTGAAATGAAGAATGTGGATCTGACTAGGTAAGCGCAATTCATTGCATTCTCAGCATCGCCACAAGAGGCACTATAGCAGCATTAGTGTAAAATGTCTTCTTAAAATGAGTTAAACTGGTGACACGTTTTTGCTACTTGCCTAAATGCGTGCAGTGTTATGTTTCTGACCGCAATGCCAATGTAGCAGAGCCGATTTTCAGTTTCGGTTCACCTCCCAGGTGTCCATATTTGATTCTCGTCCTTCATCTTCTTTCTAGATGAAGATTACATGCTTAATTAATGCTTAATTAGTCTGCGGCTTCCTGCTGATGGCAGAGCGTCAGACATAGAGAGATGACCTTTAGCCCTGCATGGCTCCCTGTAGGTCATAATGACTTCGGTGCTTATGAGTCCAGCTCACAAACATCTTCATTAATGACTGAGGGTCACGGATTAATCAGCATTCATGTTCCTGCTACCATGTTTTCCAATTTCGGATATCAATTTGGAGAGATTACATCAACCCGCTCTCATTTTGAACTCAGTTATGAGGGTCAGTCATAAACAATGTTTTCATATACATCATAGCATCCTTAGGGACCCCTCCCACCCCGCTCACCGTTACTTTGAGTTGCTGCCCCGAGGCAGACGCTAAAATCATCAACAAACACACTCAAAAAGAGTTTTTTATCCCAGAGCCATTGTCGCTGTTGAGTCTTGAATTTATATGTGCGCAAAATCCATTATGTGTGATATGAGAAAATAAGTAGAGTGTTTGTCTTGACTGTCTTAGTCTCCATTCGTTTTATTTATCATTAATTAAGATGGAAATGTTTGTTGTTTTATTGATGGTTCTTGTTTTATTATATCTATTGTTGTGACATAAATAATTGATACATTTATATTTCAGCTTAACTGAAACAAAGCTGATATAAATATAAATAAAATATGAATTTGTTGGATGAAAAACGAAACCTGAAATATATATATATATATATATATATATATATATGTATATTATATATATGTAATATATAATATATATTTATAATATATGATATAATATATATTTATAATATATATATATATATATATATATATATATATATATATATATATATATATATATTAATTACAGTATTTGTTCATCTTCGTTAACATTATTCACAACCATATTTTACAACCATAATTTATAACCATATTAACTGACACAACTTTTGATTTCAATATCATATTGGTAAATGTTAAAATTAACATTAACTAAGATTTATAAATGCTTTAGAAGTATTTTTCATTATTATTTCTTAATAACTAATGCGTTTTAACAACTAATAAGAAATTATAATGTTTGGTAACAACTAATGTTAGCAAACTGAAGCTTATAGTAAAGTGTTACCATAAACATAAAGCAAAATGGAAATATTTTAAAAAATAATAAAAATGAAAAAGTGCAAAAATATGAAAACTAAATATACACTCACCTAAAGGATTATTAGGAACACCATACTAAAACTGTGTTTGACCTTCTTTCGCCTTCAGAACTGCCTTAATTCTACATTCTGCATTGATTCAACAAGGTACTGAAAGCATTCTTTAGAAATGTCGGCCCATATTGATAGGAGAGCATCTTGCAGTTGATGGAGATTTGTGGGATGCACATCCAGGGCACGAAGCTCCCGTTCCACCACATCCCAAAGATGCTCTATTAGGTTGAGATCTGGTGACTGTGGGGGCCATTTTAGTACAGTGAACTCATTTGAAATGATTCGAGCTTTGTGACATGGTGCATTATCCTGCTGGAAGTAGCCATCAGAGGATGGGTACATGGTGGTCATGAAGGGATGGACATGGTCAGAAACAATGCTCAGGTAGGCCGTGGCATTTAAACGATGCCCAATTGGCACTAAGGGGCCTAAAGTGTGCCAAGAAAACAACCCCCACACCATTACACCACCACCACCAGCCTGCACAGTGGTAACAAGGCATGATGGATCCATGTTCTCATTCTGTTTACTTCAAATTCTGACTCTACCATCTGAATGTCTCAACAGAAATCGAGACTCATCAGACCAGGCAACATTTTTCCAGTCTTCAACTGTCTAATTTTGGTGAGCTCGTGCAAATTGTAGCCTCTTTTTCCTATTTGTAGTGGAGATGAGTGGTACCCGGTGGGGTCTTCTGCTGTTGTAGCCCATCCGCCTCAAGGTTGTGCGTGTTGTGGCTTCACAAATGCTTTGCTGCAGACCTCGAGTGGTTATTTCAGTCAAAGTTGCTCTTCTATCAGCTTGAATCAGTCGGCCCATTCTCCTCTGACCTCTAGCATCAACAAGGCATTTTCGCCCACAGGACTGCCGCATACGGGATGTTTTTCCCTTTTCACACCATTCTTTGTAAACCCTAGAAATGGCTGTGCGTGAAAATCCCAGTAACTGAGCAGATTGTGAAATACTCAGACCGGCCCGTCTGGCACCAACAACCATGCCACGCTCAAAATTGCTTAAATCACCTTTCTTTCCCATTCTGACATTCAGTTTGGAGTTCAGGAGATTGTCTTGACCCCTAAATCCATTGAAGCAACTGCCATGTGATTGGTTGATTAGATAATTGCATTAATGAGAAATTGAACAGGTGTTATTAATAATCCTTTAGGTGAGTGTATAATCATAAATGAACAATATTAAAATACTCTTTAATTACTTTTGTATTTTTTTAAGTGTCCCTCTTTAACGCATTTAAGTGTTAATATTGCTAATATGATATTTCATACAAATTGTTGTGTGAGATTGTTGGATTAGAGTATAAATGTGTTCGATCTATCAAAGCAGCATTGGCTAAACGTACAGATTACATTTGCACTCCTTATAATAACATGAACGGGTGACGTTGATAGAAGAGTGTGATAACATGATAGAAAGTCAATGCCATTCACAATCCTAAAGGATTCAATTCTCTCCTCTTTTCTAAGGGAGTCATTATAAGTCAGAATCATTTATTGGGATTGTAGGTCAGGGATGTGTGTCTGGTTGGAAGCATTTACATGTTCAGAAGAGCAACTTCATTCCTGCTGTATCCAAATTATGCATTAAATACCATATTTATTTAAAAAAAAAATAAAAGTACCTTCCATTTCCAGTGAAGCATAGGAAGTCATTCTGGTGGCATTCTTCTTCTTCTTCTTCTTCTGCTCTGGTAGTCTATGGCAGTCCATCGAACCACTTGCAGGAACGTTATGAAATTTGGCACACTGATAGAGGACAGTCCCAACATTAACTACATCAAATTTGGTGTCTATAAAACAAACTCTCTAGCGCCACCACATGTTCAAAGTTTCACACTATTAGCTTTTGAACCATAAGGGTTAGAAACAAAATTCTTTTTTTCTTCTGATTCTTTGGCTCAGTACGATTCGAGTGCACCATATGATCTCATTTTCCATCATGAAACCTTTCCCTGCCAAAAAAACTTCTTTTTTGAACTCCTCGAAGATAGTTGCTCCAAATTTCATGAAAATCAAATTAGATCATCTTCAGATCTATGCTGGCAAAAAAAGTTATCAAAAGCTTTTTGCAACGCTTTAGCGTATTCTGACCAAACTTGGTACTAGTATGTCATGACAAACATGACCTGAGGCTACATGCTACATACAGCGCCACCTACTGGTCCAGAGATGGCTATTTTTGCTTATAACTTCCGAACGGTCTGACCAAAAATGATAAATCTGGTCTTGTTGGATTCATGTCGAGTTGAATGATATCCAATTTTACCATATCATTCGGCCATTTTGCATTTTGTTGCAAAATGCTTTATTTTTTTGAACGCATTAGCGTATCATTACGAAACTTAGTATGGGTCATCAGCCGATGCCCTGAAGGAGCCTTAGAAGTTTCGAGACAGCACCATCTAGTGATGAAATCAAATATTAACATGCTCGTAAATTTTGATGTGGTTGACTTGTTTTCATGGCATTTCCTGAATCCTTGCCGAGTTCAACGATACCAAACATGCTATGGTTTGTGCAACGTTGCAATTTAGCGTTAAAACAATGTTCGCGAATATCTTCTAAACCAGTGTTTCTCAAACTTTTTCAGCCCAAGGACCACTTTATCTTCCAATGTTTTTCTGAGGACCACCTAACAGAATCCCACTCTAACACGCCCCCCCCCCCAAAAACAACAAAATAGGAAGGATAAACTAAATTTAAGTTTAATATGCAACTGTTTCTAGTCAAAAACTAATTCTTCAAACAAAATTGCAATGATATAATCCTTTTTTCGTTATTAAAACACACTGATGTCAACCCCCCCGCCCACGATCCGGTGCGGGTTTAGAGCTTGCCTAGTTTAGGTCATCTTTTCGCGGACCACTAGGGGGCGATGGCGGTCCACACTTTAAGAATTACTGTTCTAAACCGTTAGTTTGATCGAGACTAACCACCATTAGTAATTTTGGAAACATACATCATTGGCAATACGCAATGGCCCAAATGGCAAAATTTTGTTAGTAAGTGGCAAAAAAATGCAATCAAAGTCATGCATGGGTCATTTTTGTGTATTCTTAGATATATCTGTCTATTAACGAAATGAGATATTCTCACCAAATTTGACTCTTATTTATGGGCACACTCTGAGATGTGGTGGGTAAAATAAGGTGGGATTGCGCCTGTTGGTGGCGCCATATCTGAACAAAGTATCACATTTCCATTAACTACAATAACGTACGTAAAATAAAATGCTATAATTTTACTGATGATTTTACTTCTTGCTTACTTTGTGCTTGGCCACTTAATGGCTGCTATATTTGGAATCTTGTTGATTTGGATCAAAATGCCAAAGGTTTAGTAATATTAATGCACAATTGAATAAATGCAAAATAATTATGCTATGAATATTTATTTATTTGCATTTGTTGAATTGAACATGAAACACAATGAGGCCATGTGTCAAGTTTGAAAAGTTTATCCTAAAAGTTTATTGCATAATGAGATTTTTTAGAAAATAATAAGCATAGAAGTTTTCTTCTAATCTTATTTTCTTTGTTCTGCATGTGGAGAGTGGGTAAACTGAGAATATTCCTGACACGCATGCAGCGGACCATAAATGTTTAATTCTAAATCCAGTGCATAATGCAGCGTCTACAGCGGAGAGCTCAGGGCTTTATTTTCCTGTTTCCAGCAAACGATTGTAACTCGCACTTCACAGTTCGACACTCCCCATTTTTTTCCTCGACATCATTGACATCTTCAATCACAGTAAAGGAGAGCTGTGACCGATGCAGTCACAGTGAGGTGACATTTCTTTTTGAGTTTTGAAAAGCATTGACTGCCGGCTGTGCTGGATGATTCAACGGCGACAGAATACAGAACAGCTGACGGCCCGAAATGAAACGGCGGCACAATGAGAGACAACATTGACTGTAATAATTACTTTGGTCGTTGGGCATCACAGCAAAACGTAAACAACCTTGAAAAATAATTTATTTATTTTACATAATGTCTGTGATTTTCACAAACACTTAATTAAAAATGTGCCTCTGTGTTTTAGTGCTAAATGAAAGGCCTGTTATCATTTACTTTCCAAACCTGTGAGACTTTGTGCTGTAACACAAAAGTAAATGTTTATCAGAATGTCCAAATTAGTCTTTTTCGGAGCATAATGATGATTCAGATGATTCAGATGATCATCATTTGAGCCAAGCTTGAAAATGTGGAATGGAGAATGAGATTTCACACAAAACTTTTACACTCTTAAAAATAAAGGTTGTTTATAGACATTGATAGCTCCCTGAAAAACCTTTAAAGGATACCCATAATGCCCCTTTTGCTGTTTTCCAGAAGAGGGCGGAGCTTTAACAGCTCAACAACAACAAAGCTGGAGAATCTCACGCAGACAAAAGTTCATCCTTACATTGTTCAAACGGGAGTCAACACTGATGGAAAGACTCAGGAAGAAGTTCCAACTTTTAATAGAAAAAGTCCTATAATGCCCCTTTCACAAGACGTAATATCAGTCTCTGGTGTCTCCAGAATGTGTGTGAAGTTTCAGCTCAAAATCCCCCACAGATCATTTATTATAGCTTGTTAAATTTTCCCCTATTTGGGTGTGAGCAAAAAATGATCTGCTGCTCCCCGCCCCCTTTCCAGAAAAGGGAGAAGCTTTGACAGCTCAACAACAACAAAGCTGGAGAATCTCACACAGACAAAAGTTCATCCTTACATTCTTCAAACCGGAGTCGACACTGATGGAGAGACTCAGGAAGAAGTTCCAACTTTTAGACGTTTCTGAACGGTTAGTGGATAAATTGATGTAGTTGCTGTGGAGTTGATCAACTCATCACTAGCATGTGTCGTCACGTTCATCTTTTTTCCTTGAATCGACCCTCGTTTGTGAAGCAGTCCGGCGTAAAATGACGGCATCAACAACACTCGACTACATCAACTCTAAAGCAGCCCAACATGGCCCCGACCCCTTTGTTGAGTGCTCACAGGGGCGGGGTTTATGTAAATTTTAGGGTTAGTGATGTCACCAACCTGGGAAGAAGCTCGTTGTAGTCCCTACCAGCCGTTTGTTGTAGTCCTTAAAAAGTGATTTCTGTAAAAGAAAATATCTCTCTTTGCATTGAACTTTGAGCGTCGTAACTTTGCAGATGTTGTTTCTGCTGCAACGGCAACATTACACACTAACTAAAGTTAAAAAAGTGAATCATAATCAAGGACACCTTTAAAAATAAACTGGCATTGATGGTTCCATGAAGAAATCCATGGAACTTTTACATTCCACAAAAGGTTCTTTATAGTGGAAAAGGTTCTTTATATCATTCAAAATGTTCTTTGGACTAAGAAAAAAAGTTCTTTGCAGAATCCAAAATGCTTCTTCTATTGCATCACTGTGAAAAAAAAAAAGAAAAGAAAAAAACCCATTTGGAACCTTTAGTAAAAATATGGCCTACTTTCATTTTTGTGTTTCGATATCAAAGAATTGAGTCAGTGTTATCACACACACTTAAACCAATGCATGATTCTGTCTCATAGAATGAATCTTTTATCTTTATTATTAATAAATTCTAATTTTTGAAAAGCATATGCAAGACAAACCAGGACCAGATGAGTTTTCAGGCAAGGACGACACATCTGCAACGACATTTACACAACAAAAGCTGCGTTTACGTCGTACGCTCACACACGAGACCCGTCAGACATGTTCAGATAATAGCCAAGGACAAAAAAAAAAAAACAGAATATGCTTTATAATGAAAAAAGCAACCTGACATTTAAATGAAACAAATTTACACAGGAATCACGGTGGCAGAATTGAGATTTTAACATTTTAATTAGTAGATTATTATTCTAAATTGAATCTGATCTTGAGGTGCCTAATGATTTCCAGCTCTTGGTCACTGCAGCATGAATTTTATGTAAAACATCTTTGTTTGTGTTCCACAAATGTTGCACGGGTTTGCAACGACGTGAGGGTGAGTAAATGATTAATTTTTTGGGTGAATATTCCTGTAAGGGAGACAACTTACTGCAATATTCAGAAGACTCGAGCAATATGGAGTTCTAGTAAAACCCTCTCAGCTCTGTAGTGTTCATCTCAATGTGCTGCGGAATACTAATTGCAGCCGATTAAATGAATTCAACACAGCAGACACATGCTGATTCTGTTCTTTGAGAATAAAAATGAAAGTTTTGATAGTAATGGGATTGAGAAGTTCACCCAGGAGTTCAAGCAGCCCTTAATTACACATGATTTGCATTTCGTCAGTGAAAACAAACTATTTGTGACATCTCATGTTAACGTCATAGTGTTGAGTTTGGGGTAGTAGAGGAAGTCAGTATTCTTTAGACACGTGTTGAAGAGACTGATGTCAGAAAACATAAATAGTGATTAAACCCAAAATAGTAAACGTCACAGACTGAGTAATCCACCATTTTGTAGAGTGAGATTTGAGATTTGGAGCCAAATTAGAGGGGTGTAAAAATGACTTTATATAGATGGCAGCCTCATTATTTTATTTTCACACAGAGATTGGTGGATCTATTAGTAAAATCTGTTGAATTCATCAATCTGTGTTTCATTATATTCCAACGGTGACCGTTCAAAAATGGGAAAAAAGCACTTCTTGTGTGTTTTGTCTCAAGTTCGCATGTCTGTAACTCTAGAAGTATTAAAGATATCTTAATATCCTTTTAGTTTTTGGTTCTTAACAAACTTTCCTTTTGGTATCTTCATTTTAAAGATCCTCGATGGTTCAGTCCCAGAGATATGGAGATCTCAACGCGGCTCCATGAGTGAATTGGTAAAATGTACACATATTCAGTAGTCAAAAATCAAATTTGGGTCATTTTGCAAACAGCTGATACTTTTTTCTTTTTAAAAGGAATATCTTATATATATATATATATATATATGTATGTACATATATATGTATGTATATATATATATATGTATGTATATATGTATGTATGTATATATGTATGTGTATGTATGTATATATATGTATGTGTATGTATGTATATATATGTATGAATGTATATGTATGTATGTATATATATATATGTATGTATATATATGTATGTATGTATGTATATGTATATATATATATATATATATATGTATGTATATATATGTATGAATGTATATGTATGTATGTATATATATATATATATATATATATGTATGTATGTGTATATATATATATATATATGTATGTATATATATATATATATATATATATATATATATAGACTAACTTAATACTGAAACATCTGAAACGCTTCCAATACTCATTTTCCGCAGAATAAACACACAATACCAGCTGCTCTTTCTCTCTCTCTCATCTCTCCGGCAGTGAGTTGACACATAAGCTCGTCTCGTTTTATTTGCTCCAGATGAATATTGTTGGTGTTACAGGGCTTGAATTTCAACATGAGATTGCGCGTATTGTGCATAATTTTACTCATTCCCGCAGATTTTGTTCTGACACCCAAAGTGTGCGCACATAAAGCCGCCTCTCAGCACTGAATTCAGCTCTTTTTCGCTGCTTATTACATGTCAAAATGCCGAGTATTCACATAAACACAGTCAGTTATGTGAATGAAGTAAAGGTAAACAGTTGAGAAAGGAAACGCATGTGTAACAGTATAATGGATCTGTGCGTCAGGTCTTAAAGTGACAGCAGCCTAATATTCCTGCTGCCAAATTATGAGAAAATATTAAAAATATCTAGGGAAATATCAGGTTTTCCCCATGGGATCAATGTCAAAATTGTGGCCAGTGAAAATGCTGGGTAACTTTGGAAAAGCACTAACCACAGTGACTTTGGTAAGATGATAAGATTATCAAAGATGATAAATCTTATATGCACTTTCTGACATTTTTGTTCTAAATAACAGGCATTTAGACTTTTACAGAAATCTATCAGAAACAGACTTGAGGGTGAACTTGTAAGTACCTAGAACCACATAGCAACACCCTGGCAACCACTCACAGCACTTTTGGCGGAAAAGGACAAATCCCACTTTGACTGTTGTGGCTTCGGAGCCTCGTCATGTGTGGGTTTTTTGTACTTTAACTTTATTTTCAACATGCAGAACTCTGTTATGTTGCTTGTCTTTCAAACTGTATTTGCCTGGGTTGTGAATGCCCTTATGTATGGCATGAATCAAATTAAATTGCATTCATTGGGAATTCCACAATCCCTCCCCTTCAGTCTTATTATCAGAGTCTTGTGGAAAATTGGAGAGTGAAACAAAATTAAATCTTTGTATTAAATCAGCTGCTTTGCACGCCACTCAATCGATACACGCTCCTCTCTATCTGTTCCAGATGACTGCACAGGCTAGTGGCAAACTATTAGGTTATTACAAAAGCAAATTTGTCAGCAGAATTAATTTTCTTCAAAAATATGTCTTGCTATGAAGCTATAAAGGAGTATACGCTTGAATTCACCGTCATCATGGCACATGTGTCTTTCTGTGTGGAAGCGTTTCATATATGCAGCTCACTTCATGAATATCAGGCGATATTAACCGCGGTGTCAAGTGCAATTAGAGAAAATTAGTTACTACTGTAAATAAGCATATTTTTATAAAATATGTTTCTGTGATGGTAGGTTTAGGAGTAGAGGTTGAGTTAGGAGAGAGAAAATATCATTGACCTGATATAAAATCAATAGAAGTCCATGAATGTCCTCACTCAAAATAGAGCGGTGTCTGATATTTATTATATTATATTAGTACAATTATTTTTGCTGATTAATATGTTTGCGGAAACCATGATACACTATATGATTTTTTTTCTTTTAGATGAACAAAATGAAATGTTAAAATGTGTTGAAATGAAATGTGTTAAAAAAGCTTTCTATTTCAAATGAATGCTGAATATGACAAAATATGAAGCAACAAAAACATTGATAATAATCAGAAATCAGCAAATCATCATATCAGAATGATTTCCGAAGGGTCATGTGACACTGAAGACTGGAGTAATGATGCTGAAAATTCAGCTTTGATCACTGGATATAAAATATATTTTACTATATATTCACATAGAAAACAGATAATTTACATTGTAATAATATTTCACATTTTTACTGTATTTTTGATGCAGCCTCATTGAGGTTTGAGAACATTTTCACTATTAAATATATTTTTTTAAAGCAAAAACGTTCCCTTAGCCAGCATATCTAATAATAAAAGAAAGTTAAAAATAAACTGCTTTTATCTTTTTTCGTCTTCATTTGTCTTTTTTGTCACACATGTTTACTCTGTGGACGTCATTGCTGGATGGATAAAACCATTTTATATCGACCAAACGACAAAGTCTTTCATGAGGACGACTATTTCCAATACAGTAATTCTACATGGACGACGATGTTGAAGAGCTGCACACGAGTGAAAGCTAATGTTTGAGAAACCTTGAACATCTCTGTGTCACAGAAACAGCTGTCAACACTTCAAAGCTCGATGCATATATGACTGATTCCTTTCACTCTCACGCTCAGAACATGCACACAAATCACTGCTTCATTGCTATATGGAGTACACAGAAAGATCGATAAACAGCCGTTTGTTTGTTTTTTTGTCTGTAGAAAAGAGTAAACGGTTCTTTGGAATATGATGCACGCTTGACAAAAGAACATCTCATGCTGAGCATTGAAAGGAATTCACTTGGTTAATAATATTCATGTTTTGGTTTTCGTATTGATTGCACACTTTTGCATCTTTTTTTCTTCTATAGGAGAAATATTTGAGACGTTAAACACATCTTATTTGTGATCTCCTTGTGCCAAGATCCCACAAATTCGAGAGCCCTTGATGTGCGTCTCATTATGCATTATTCTTATGTCATTGTTATGATGAAGCATTCACTGTTGATTTCTGTTGTCTGTTTCAAGGTTTCTGATTCAGGGATTCACAGAACAAGTACTTCAGTGTCTTAAACCTCAAACACGGACAAGAGCGAGGGCGGAACGGCCAGTGTTTTATCATATACATGCCATTCAAAAGTCTCGTCTGCTCACCAAGGCTGCATTTATTTGATAAAAATACTGTAAAATATTAGTACAATTATTTTTGCTGCTTAATATGTTTGTGGAAACCATGATGCACTGTATGATTTTTTTATCTTGAAAAAAAAAGATGAATAGTTTCATTTAGCAAGGACAAAATGAAAGTAAGTTTTTAATGATTTGTATTTCAAATAAATGCTGAATATGACAAAATATGAAGCAACAAAAACATTGATAATAATCATAAATCAGCAAATCATCATTTTAGAATGATTTCTGAGGGATCATGTGACACTGATGGAGTAATGATGCTGAAAATTCAGCTTTGATCACTGGATATAAATTATATTTTACTATATATTCACATAGAAAACAGATGATTTAAATTGTGAAAATATTTCACAATTTTTACTGTATTTTTGATCAAATAAAGCAGAAGAGACTTTCAATGGTAGTGTATATTTTTGTGACACTTTCACTATTAATAATAATTTATTTCTAAAGCAAAAACATTGTCCTTTAGCCAGCATATCTAATTATAAAAGAAAGTCTTTTAAAGTTAAAATAAGCCGCTTTTATCTTTTTTGTCAGCGAGGACAAAAAACAAAGACAAGGACATTTTTTTTAATTCAAGTAAATGCAGAATATGACAAAACTTTTCAACATTGATAATAATCACAAATGTTTCTTGAGCAGCAAATCATCATATCAGAATGATTTCTGAAGGATCATGTGACACTAAATGATGCTGAAAATACAGCTTTGATCACTGGATATAAATTATATTTTACTATATATTCACGTAGAAAACACTTATTTTAAATTGTAAAAATATTTCACAATTTTTACTGTATTTTTGATCAGATAAATGCAGCTTTGGTGAGCAGAAGAGACTCTTTGAATAATAGTGTACATTTAGTTTAAATATATATTTTTCAGTATGCATAAATAAAACCTGATAAAATGTGAAGTATCCCACAATATAACGTGCTTGACTTGATCTTTTATTTCCAGTGTGACAAATGAATAAAAAATAAATACAGGCACGAGTTTGAACATCTTTTTTGACTTTTGATCAGACTGCAGAAATGTAAGTGTAGGTAGTATGCAGTGTATACTCTGTACACCAGCATTACAAACAGCATTTACAGCTCTAAACACTCTCTCTCTGTTCCCAATCATATGAATCATTCTTCCTCATCAGAAGGAGCAGCTACAGGATCTAATGCTCATATTTGCATGAATTGATTCTGCTTGAAATTGACTGAATGGCAAATACTGAAAAGCTACAGCTACGGACGAAATGGCCTCATCCGTCTTGAAGAAGAATGATATTGTAAGGTGCAGATTAATTTTGTGATATAAATCAAATTTCTCAGTTAGTTGATTAATTGTCTTGTATGGTGTAATTTTTCTTTGACCCAAAACAACAATAAACGACTTGAAAATGAAGAATCGGGAGCAATATTCTTGGCCTAACCCACATTTTCTCTTTTGGTTGTTACTTTTGCAGACGTCAGAATAAAAAAATGTTACTTGTATTTGTTCACTAAAGTCAGAATGTGTGAATGTCACTGGACTCCGAAAAAAAAATTCTGGGTTAAAAACAAGCAAAGTTGGGTTAAAAATGGGCAAACACAGTGATTGGGTTGTTTTGACCCAGCGGTTGGGTTAAACTTGTTGGGTAGTTTTATTTAACTCAACTATTGTTTAAAAATGACTTCAATTGCTTAGTTAAAATGATTCCAAAATATGTTGGATTAAATAAGCAATAGTTGGGTTAAATAAAACTCAACCCAATCACTGGGTTTGTCCATTTTCAGCCCAACTTGCCTTGTTTTTAACGAGTGTAAGTATTCAAACGAAGACAAAAAAGTTGTCAGATCACCTCGACACAATAGCCGATCATATTTTGTTTGATATTTCGTCATATGAAGGTGACTAGTTGTGCTGACCAGAACCAGTCCAGATCTCATCTAACTACTGTTTGTTATTCTCTCAGACTGCGGTCCTGACGGTGTCCAGACTGAAGAAGGTTCTGCATGTCTGTTCTGAATGAAGGCTGCTGGGAAGATGAACGGTCTAAATGCGACTTTCATACTCTTTGTGAAAGAGTCAAATAATCAGGGGACATTATTAATTTCCCCTGAATTCTGCGGATAGTGGGAGTCTGTAAGTATTGCTCCGAGTTCTGCGTCTAGATAAGCCTCTTAGGTTTGACTCATCCAACTGCTGGAATAAAATCCAGACGCTCTGTGAAGTGGCGAAACATTCGCTAAGTAATTTTAGATTCCTCCCTTTCAGGACCAAAAGCAGCAAATGAGTGTGACTTTTAATCGAATACATGCTTTTTGG
Source organism: Zacco platypus (assembly GCA_038088235.1). Lineage (NCBI taxonomy): Eukaryota > Metazoa > Chordata > Actinopteri > Cypriniformes > Xenocyprididae > Zacco > Zacco platypus. Next base: position 32,324,403 of record CM076074.1, on the reverse strand, counting down.
ACACAGAATGATTATAGCGTCTATCAGCAATTATGGCAAGCCATTTTGACTTTTATTCATTCTCAGGATATGAATTCTTGCTATCAACAAATCAATTTTTACCAGTTAAAATGCTAATTCTTGATGTCAGGAATCACATTTCCACTAGTAACAGTGTTAATTTCTGATATCAACAATTCAATTTCCACTAGTATAAACTATCATTTTTTATTTCATTTGTATTTTCACTAGTGAAATCTCGCCATAGGCTGCCATTCAAATTCAATTGTTGATATCAAGAACTGATTTCTTACTAGTAAAAATCATCATTTTTGATTTCAATAATTACATTGTTACTAGTAAAAATGCAAATGTCTATGGCAAGCCGTTTTGACTTTTATTCATTTTCAGGATATGAACTTTCACTAGTAACAACGTTAATTCTTGATATCAACAATTCAATTTCCACTAGTATAAACTATAATTGTTGATATCATGAATTAATTTCTTTCTAGTTGAAATTCCAGTTTCACATATCAGGAATACAATTCTTACTTGTAAAAATGCAAATTTCTGATAGGAAATTTATTCTTGATATCAACAATTGAATTTGAATGGCAGCCTATGGCGAGATTTCACTAGTAAAAATACAATTCTTGATATCAACAATTATAGTTTATACTAGTGGAAATTGAATTCCTGATATCAAGAATTAACATTTTAACTAGTAAAAATTGATTTGTTGATATCAAGAATTCATATCCTGAGAATGAATAAAAGTCAAAATGGCTTGCCATAAATGTCTGATATCAAGAATTCAATTGTCACTAGTTGAAATGTCTATTCTTGATATAAACAATTGAATTGCTACTAGTAAAAATGTTCATTTCTGATATCTGAAAATGAATTCCTGATATCAATATAATTTCTGATATCTAAAACGGCTTTCTTACTAGTAACAATCACATTCATGATATCAGAAATGAACATTTTTACTAGTAGCAATTCAATTGTTGATATCAAGAATAGACATTTGCACTAGTAACAATGTAATTGTTGATATCAGAAATTTGCATTTTTACTAGTAAGAATTGTATTCCTGATATGAGAAACTGGAATTTCAACTAGTAAGAACTTAATTCTGGATATCAACAGTTGAATTTGAATGGCGAGATTTCACTAGTAAAAATACAATTCTTGATATCAACAATTATAGTTTATACTAGTGGAAATTGAATTGTTGATATCAAGAATTAACGTTGTTACTTGTGGAAATGTAATTCTTGATATCAAAAATTGCCTTTGTTGCTAATTGTTGATATCACAAGTTCATATCCTGAAAATGAATAAAAGTCAAAACGGCTTGCAATGAGTCATTCTAACCAGACAAACTCTGTCCTCCTGATATTGTGAGTTCAACCAACAGAAATCATGATGGATCATAACTTTGTTCTATGATAATAATGTGCACAGCATCACTTTATCTCAACATTTGGGGCAAAAATGCTCAAAAATGCAAGAATTCAGCTGGTTAATTCAGATAAGCAAGATGTAATACTATATTAAACAACATAACTTGCTAATAAAATGTTATCATTTGAATCATTTATTAATTTTGCTGTAGAAGATGCTCCATTGATGTACATTCGGAGGTGACATGCTTTGTTGTATCCTGCCAGCTGTCCGTCTGCTCCTGGTTTCTCAGTTTACTGAAACTACATCAGTTGAACACCGAACACCCCGAAATATGTAACACATGTGACTCGTAGTCAACCAATGATGTTTAGGGCATTTGATGACCAATGGAAGACTAGGGAATGTTTGGGAAATCTGATTGGAAATGGTCATTATTTCCACAATTCCATTTGAATGTGTTTTCGACACTTAGTGGCACTCTAAAAAAAAAAAATGTTGGGTTGAAAACATCCCAAGTTGGGTTGAAAATGGACAAACCCATGCAGCAATTGGGTTATTTTGACCCAGTGGCTGGGTCAAATATTTGCCCAACCTGCTGGGTAGTTTTATTTAACTCAACTATTGTTGAAAAATTACTTTATTGCTCACTTAAAATGAACAATGAATGTTAGAAATTAACTTTTATTTAAAAAAAAGTTGAATTAATAATAATTGAATGATAAATATTCATTAAATTGCTTACCTTTTGATTATTATTGTTGCTAATCATGCGTCAGTGTTTTTTTTTTACATTTGCTAGTACTCATTTCTCAACACTTGGGTCACTTCTTCAAAACTCTTCACACACTTCTGAGCACAACAGAAATTTCTGGGCTGAACTGTGGATCATTTATCACTGCTTTGGCACAAAATGCATTCAATGATGACATCTCTCAGATGACATGAATTCTTTTCTCACTTCGACACAACAAACGGCAAAACTCGGTGTACCTACAGGCCAATTTGCTGCTCATGCTTTCATACTATTTTCAAAACTTCAGTTCAAAACAATAACCGAATACAAACCTGAATAAGACAGAAAAATGCTGCATTTCTACAGCAATATTGTAATGAAATCTATTCTGAATCTAAAAGCAATTAAATGAAACTGAACACCTACGCAAACGTCAGTCTTTCAATTTCATTATCGTCCATTCAAAGGGGAAAACTTCAGAATAATTTTGCACTGTAATGTAAACGGTTCATGTAACACAAACTGCAGTGAATTATAATCAATAGAGAGTGTCATTCTTGTTTTGAGAAGACATTTTTCAAAAGCAAACGTACAGTAATGTTAGTGTTTTTTAAGGTCAGTGTTTTATGACTGGCAAAGTGTGTTTGCTGGGTGAAAACCTGCTAGAGTTCAGGTAGAATGAGTTGATTTGAACATGAATAAAGTGTTTTGGTAGATTTAGTGCTTTTGAATGTGAAATTAACTGCTGTGCCAAGTTGGTCAGGGGAACTATGTTTAAAAAAAGTGACCCGAGTATTGAGAAATATGTCCTTGCGATTGTAAATTTGGGTTCATTTTAAGCCAGCCAAATAGTCATTTTTAATAGTGAATTCAATAGTTGAATTAAATGAAACTACCCATCACATTGGGGGAAAACATTATGTTAAAGCAACCAAATTACTGGGTTTGTCCATTTTCAGCCCAACTTGGGTTGTTTTTAACCCAGTGTACATTTAAAATATATTTGAAACACAAAATGTGTTTCTAGAGACACGTGGTTACATAATTTCACTTTAGTTAATTCTGTTAAGAACGGGTTTAAAACAGGTCTGGCTTTTGAGTGTGTGTGTGTGTGTGTGTGTGTGTGTATGTGTGTTTGTGATTTATGAGGACATATGTGTATAATGTCATGGGTATTACACTGGTATTACAACTTAAACCTCATCCTCATTTTCAAATAGCTTTAAAAACATACTAAATGTTTTATTAAAAATGTAAAATAGCAGAACATTTTGTGTGATGGGTATGTTTAGGGGTAGTGTAGGGGGACAGAATGTACAGTTTGTACAGTAGAAAAACCATTACGCCTATGTAATGTCCCCATAAACCATGAAAACACAACGTGTGTGTGTGTGTGTGTGTGGGTATTCCCTACATTATGGGGACCAAATGTCCCCACAGGTACAGTAATACTAGTAAATTTTGATCTTGTGGGGACATTTTTTTGGTCCCCATGAGGAAACAAGCTTATAAATCATACAGAATTATCTTTTTTGAAAATCTAAAATAGCAGAACATTTTGTGTGATGGGTAGGTTTAGGGGTAGGGGTAGTGTAGGGGGACAGAATGTACAGTTTGTACAGTATAAAAACCATAACGCCTATGGAATGTCCCCATAAACCATGAAAACTCAACATTTGTGTGTGTGTGTGTGTGTGTGTGTGTCTACACTCCACACACAATCTGTTCTGTTTATCTCAAGCTGACTTTCAAATGTCCCGGTATCAAACGCATCAAACACACTGTATGGACGTTAACTACATCTGTTCAAAATTATTCCTCAAACACAGCATAAAAATGTTGCATTGAGAAAAAACTGTCTCACACAATCCATTACGCTTCCAAGGCTGTGCTTCTCCCGGGACGGCCCGCACACACGCTTCAGGAAAAGACAACAGGCTTTTTTTTTTTTTTTAAACTCTCCCCATCCTTCATTCAGTTTCTTTTACAGTAGATGTTACTCCTGTCTTACAGAGAGACGGCCGGTGTGAAGGTTTCCAGTACAGCAGGATTCGACCCACAGGAATCTGAGCACAGAATGACCCCAAATACAAAAACACCTCAACACTCCACTGAGACTTCTCCATCCTCGGTAAGACATGAGTGGAGTCAAAGTTTTGCAAAAACTGGAGACTTCAATCGAAACTCTCACTAAATGTACTTAATATGAATGAGCCGCTGCAAGAGAAGAACTAGATTCTGAAGAGAAATGGCCTGTGTGAAATTCACTTGGGTGTTGAGTGTGGTTTCTCGGACATTTCTAGGATGTCTCTGTGATCTTCTGGTTTGTAGAGGTTCTCTTCGGTTTAGTGCTTGTTAACGCGACCCTTATCTTTGCGAACACCGCTAATCAGTATATAGGTGTAACATTTTCCGATTATGATTCATACATGCATACCCTTATGAGAAATAAAGTACTGTACAAATAAAGTACAGTACAAAAATAATACTTTAAAGAAATATACTTGAGTTCAAACTGAATGTATTGTGATTTGCAATTAAATGTAATATAATGTAGTTGATGTTGCGAGTGGTATATAAGCTCTCACGAGGAGGAAGAATACTTGAAGTTAGACTCAATAACAGAATATTAATATTATATATTAAGGTAGACTTAATAACAGAATCAAGGAGAAACTCATGAGAACAAGTCAATGAGAATTAATACAAATGAGAAACGACAAAGACCGAGGGAGAACACAGGATATATATATATATATATATATACACACAGAAAGTACAAGAAACTAGATAATCTATAAACATGAACAAAGAAACCAAACATGTAGCATTACTACCCCCACCACACCACTAACTGGTGGAGGTGTAGGTAGGACAGGAGGCCTTCAGGGTGGTACAAGTAGCTGAGGGAGCCAGGGTGAAGCCAACCGTTCAGAGGACCAGGGTGGAACCAGCCGTAGAGGAAAGACCTCCTTGGCTGAGGATGGGTAGGAGGGGCTGGAGTGGACACATGGCCTGCAGCAAGACATCCCCTCATACTCCACCAACACTCCTAGGGGCACATGCATGGCTCCCATGATGGGACAGGACTCAGGAATGGTGGCCATCTTGTGATGAGGCTCTGGAATGGCGGCCATCTTGTGACAAGGACTGAGATGGTCTTAGGAACTGCAGATGGGAGAGGAGAGGCGGACATCAGTGCTGACCTGACTGATGTAAATGGTGGATTAGTAAAATGATACTCTGGGATGGTGGCCATCTTGTGATGAGGCTCTAGAATGGTGGCCATCTTATTCTCTGGACTGAGGAATGAAATGGTCTCAGGAACTGCAGGTGGGTGAAGGGAAGCGGACATCAGTGTTGACCTGACTGATGTAATTGGTGGATTAGTAAAATGATACTCTGGGATGGTGGCCATCTTGTGATGAGGCTCTAGAATGGTGGCCATCTTATTCTCTGGACTGAGGAATGAAATGGTCTCAGGAACTGCAGGTGGGAGAAGGGAAGCGGACATCAGCTCTGACCTGACTGATGTAATTGGTGGATTAGTAAAATGATACTCTGGAATGGTGGCCATCTTGGGATGAGGACTGGGATGGTCTTAGGAACTGCAGATGGGAGAAGGGAGGTGTACATCAGCGCTTACCTGACCGATGTAAATGCTGGATTAGTAAGACAATACTCTGGAATGGCGGCTATCTTGTGATGAGGCCCAAGAATGGTGGCCATCTTGGGACAAGGACTGGGAACTACAGATGGGAGAGGAGAGGCGGACTTCAGCGTTGACCTGACCGGTATAAATGCCGGGTCAGTAACTTTGGCCCTCAGGTCAGAGCTGTTGGGAACCCATTTACGGAACCAGGGAAACACAAGAGGGCAAGAATGGACGGATCCATTGGAACAGTATGTGGAGGGAACCGGCATAGGGTGAGCTAGCGAGGCTAAGTGTGTCTCAGTGGGGCTGGATGAGGAAAACGCTTTGTTTGTTACACTTCCTATAACACCGAATGTACTTGTTACATCAGAAGAAGAATGGTATCTATGCTAATTTTTGTCTCTCTGCTTATCCCAAGGTTTACCAATTCACGTGATTGGCTGGATCCGGGCCGTGTCCGGGTCGGATGGGGAACCTGTGCCTGTGTTCGGCAGCAGCATGGGCCTGGGGTGTCAGCGGAGACTGTGTGAACTAGCTCATCCTTTGTGAGGGCCTTACCGACACATCAGCCAGTGACACAGATCCTCAACAAACCGTCCCATACCGGCGTGATCAAAAAGATCTTAAACTAGATGTAACTGGATTAAATATTTTGACTGTTGCAACTCCAATCGGACTCATGACCTGTAACTCTGCCCGAGTATCGGACAAGTGTTCACTGTTGGCCAGAGAAGAACTGACCCCCGACTAAGCCTGTTTTTTTTCTCCATTTTGTTGGAGTTTTGGTTCTTGCCGCTGTTTCCTTTGGCTTGTTTAAGTTGGGGACACTTGCTTGATATTCAGCAGTGTTTTTGATATGCCTGGATTGGCACCGTTGTATGTGAACTGAGCTGAGCCGGACGATTACGTCACTGTTTTCTCCAGTGCTGATATACATAAATTATCTAGACTAATAACTACTGATCTTTGCAACGGAATGAACCAATAATATATAGAATGAGCTGAACAATGACACCATTTTCTTTGTGCAGCCAAAAATGATTTGCCAATTACTACTGTAAAGCCGCTTTGCCACAATTTGCATTGTAAAAGCGCTATATAAGTAAACGTGACTTGACTTTAACTTCTTCTACTTCAAAATTTGAACCTTTTAAATAAAGAACAAGATTTACGGACTTGACGAGAGAGAAATAACAAGCTAGTTTGCTATAACGAATAGTATCCTCATCCAGTCCCCAACACTCATTGAGTGAGGCGTCATGCTAGCTCACCTGATGGGAACGCTCGAGAAACTCTCCACATACCTCTCCAAAGGCCGACCACTTTGCCCGCAAGCTCCACAGGCGGTCCTCAGCCAGGATCGTTTTCGGGTCGGTTCTTCTATATAAGCTCTCACGACGAGGAAGAATTTTTGAAGGTAGACTTCAATAACAGAAACTCAAGAGAACAACCGTATTAATACAAACGAGAGGCGACAAAGACTGAGGGAGAACACTGGGTATATACACAAGGCAGACAAAGAGAACTAATTAACAAGACTCACCTGAAACGAGGACTCTAATTAAATCAGTAACCAAGGACACAGACATGCTAATGAGGAGAACTCAACTAATAAACAGACAAGAATGCTGACTAAGAAACTGAAGACAGACAGTACAAGAAACTAGATAAAAAACATGAAACCTGTTGAACTTAAGAGTACTTTGTTTATATTTAAGCACATCTTTATGTGTAATTTCATAATTACTTATTTTGTTTTTGAAATATGGTTAAAGTTTACTTTAACTGTTTGCTTAAATATATTTTGACATGATTTCTATTGAAACTTGAATGTCATTTAAATATATTTGTAATGTCACATAATTATGAAGTTGCAATTTAGTATATTTAAAATATATTTACTTTAAATGTAATATCCAATAACACACTTCAGTTAAAATTATATTTCAAGTATGTTACACACATATGAAAATAAGTATACTTCTGTAAAGTGGAACGAAAGATTAAAACATGATTTAAAATTTAAAACTTTAAATTCGACATTATTACAAAGTGCACTTTTCAAAAGTGTGCTAAGAAGTGAAGTACACTTAAGTGACCTTCATTAACATTATTATACATGCAAGTACAGGTAATAATATTTTTTGTAAAAACATACTTTTCAGATTTGAAGTATACACATTCAAATTAATTAAGCACACTTCTTTTTCACAAGGGCACGTCTGAAAAAAATAAATAAAAATATTTTGGTTGCCTACATGGAGGCTGATGATTATTATTTTTTGTATCCTGAAATAAATGCATATAAGACGACATTTATTTATTTATCTGTGTATGTGAAGAAATTGCACATGTTCTTGCAAATTGTATCTGCTATTCCAATATTTTAGAGTAGCATGCAAGTCCATTCATATAGTGAAAACTAATCCTGTGGGAAAGAGAAAACTGTTCTGCCAGAAAATGTAGCATTTAAAACTTCTGCTCGTCTGGAATAAATCAATGTAATCTGTTCTTTATCATGTTACTGTGGAGAAAAAAAAATCCATATAATGATTTAGGATTCTGTCAAGCTGTCCTGCACATCGTTGATTTGTACGTTCATACGTGAGTCTCATGAGGTGTGTGTATAATACGCAGCTGATTGACTTCTTGGACCGCGGCGTGACTCCAGGGTCAAACGGTGAATGTGTGTTTGACCTGCAGCGATGTCAAGCACTTCGACACCGCTGGCCTGATGACTTTGAGCTAAATTTGAGCTATAAATGCAATACACTGGTAATACTTTTTAAGAGAATGAGGGACGATGAATGTTGTGGCCTCACATAGTATTTGTTGCACTCTGAGCCCTGGTGAAGTCTGGTTAACTTTTCTGTTTTTATTCTGAACATTTAGACGTGTAATGTGGAACTTCTTTTGTTTTCATTTTAAAGGGGCTGTATGTAAGATTTGCATGTGTTAATCACTTTTTTATGGTGAACGGTGAATGCGAATGTGTGAACAGATTGGAATTAAACTTAAAAATTAGACTTTCCCCAACTTCCTTGGTTTTCTAGGAAAGACTGTTTTCGTATGAAATACTTGGGATGTTTTTTTTTTCCAGGAAAATCAAATGGTTGTGATGTTTACACGGGCTCCTAAGAGCCTCTCTTCCGTTCCGCTCTCTTTCCGTGACACTTGAAGTGGATGCTTCTACAATGTTCAGGATAAAATAGCCCAAAAAAGCTGGTCTGTACTATAATGTCAATGTCTCATGCAAAAAAAAAGGGATTCATTCAAACTATAGTCTATAGCCAGACATATATAGTCTCAAATACACTTTATAATCATATGTCACGATCGTCAGTTGTAGTGCCGGCTAGAAACTCTAGAGGGCACTCCACCATGGACTCACTCACTCGCTCATCCACCAAGGCAGACTACATTTCCCAGAAGCCCCGCACCCATCACTGATCACACCACCAGCTGCAACACATTACCCAGTCACTGATTATCCATTCTTATCAGTCACACTATTTAAGCTCAGCACACACACACACATCCGTGCGAGGTCTTGATCTTCTTTACAGTTGTCATTTCCGAGCGTTATTCCCGGTCTTGTTTTCCTGTTGCCATTCTCCCCGTTTTACCGTGTTCTGATTGTTTTGCTGCCCACCTCGACGTCTTTGCCTGAATATCGACTACGACCCTGCCTCTCCTCTTCCATACCTGTTTGCCTCTGTATTGACCATTGCCTGTTTGACCACGTTTTCAATAAAGCTGCGCTTGGATCTCAACCCGCTGTCTCCTCGTTACACTATCATAACAGTATCATTTTAACGACCTCATCTTTGCACATGATGATCACTGAGGTGATGCAAACATGTTCACATCGCTATGATCAGTTTCTTTCTGAACTGTTTTCTCAACACTAGAATTTTTGTTGTGTTTATTTTGTTATTGAGAGGAAAGCATGCAGCACGTTTACATCTCATTCATCTAAACGTCAGCGTGGACGGCGTTGGGATGTTTTTGAGTGTGAGCACGAGTAATAAATTGTTGACACAACAGTTCTTTTGCCCGATTCATTTACGCTACTTAACACACTGGTTTAAGAGGGCAGTTTGCTGATTTACATGCCAAGCAGTCGCTAGTTTTTAAAAAGCTTAATTATGCAGCAATTAGCATCTGTGCTACTTTTCATTGTGCTTACATGCAACATTTGAAACGTCTCTTTAGTTTAAAGTGTTTGGTTGATTGCCTTTGCCGGGTTTATCCCCCAAAGAAACCAATTTGTTGCATTAATAACTGATAATGAGGAAGGTTTATTCCAGAGCACACACTCCCCATCAATGTTCTCAATAGGTGCATTGGTTGTCAGTATATTAAATAGCAATTAAGCATCAACACAAGGAGGTAAACACACTCCATGCATAACCTGCATTAACCGTTGATGCTTTTGACAGGCATATTGTAGTTGCGGCTGTGTTTTGACTCCAGACTCGTGCGGTCCACTGAAGCGCATGCATTCATGCAGAGGCTTGACTGAAATAACACTGCAAACAGCACCTGAATGAGTGAGATATATATATAAGCAGGGTTGGGCAGTAACGAAATACAAGTAACTTAGTTCCGTATTTAAAATACAAAATTTGAGTCACTGTGTTTCATTTTAAATGGGTGGTAATCAGATTACAGTTACATCTGAAAAGTGTTTTAGATTACCAAAGTGATTACTTTGAGTTTTAATGTCATTTAAACAGCGATTGGTGATTCTCTGACTCTGTTTTGTGAGTCATTTTATAATTGTAAAAAAGGTCACAGTAACTTTTTCTCACAATTTGTTTTTTCTCCTCACAATTGTGAGTTTACATTTCACAATTCTGACTTCTTTTTCTCAGAATTGCGAGATTTAAACTCACAAATTGCAAGTTATAAAGTCAGAATTGGGAGATATGAACTTGCAATACTGACTTTTTTTCTTGCAATTGTGAATTTAGTATGAGTTTATATCTCATAATTCTGACTTTTCTCAATATTGTGAGTTTATATCTCATAATTCTGACTTTTCTCAATATTGTGAGTTTATTTCTCATAATTCTGACTTTATAACTCACAATTGCAACTTTATATCACACAATTCTGAGGGAAAAAGTCAGAATTGTGAGATAAAAACTTGCAATGACCTTTTTTGTGTTTGTTCCACACTTATTAGTATTCCAAAGTATTCTAAAGTATTTAGATTAAGTGACTAAACTTGAGTAATGTAACGAAATACGTTACAAATGACTTTTTAAAGCATGTATTTTGTAATCTGTAGTGAAATACATTTTAAAAGTAACCCACCCAGCCCTGGATATATATATATACACACACACACACATATATATATATAACAGAAATATTGGTTCTTCTCCATATGAGCGCACACGCTTATCTTTGTATCTGTGCACGTGTTCTACTTCCTCTCACATTCGTCTACCTTTGTCAGGGGCGAAAAGTTGTTATATTTAAGTAGTCTGAAAAGCACAGAAAATTGCTTTTTGTGTTTGGCCGCAAATGTGCGTGCTATAATGCAACGACCTCCTAATGTTATGTGACTAAAAGAACTTTCCACTGGAAATAACTGAATTCCACAGCCTGTACAGTGTCTCCTGAAGATTAATGCGGTAAATAAGTAGGCCTATTTTTAGATGCTGAATTGTTAGAGAATGACTCATTGCCTTTCCTAGATCTAATTCGCTGTATTATTAAAACAGGAAAAAAAGATCTAGTCTAGTTCTTCAGCATTGCCGTGTTTTCTCGCTCTGTTTGTGTGGTCTGTAATGTCCGAAAAATGTTAATGGGCAATATGATTTATTTTTTCAACTTCATAAATGCATGTTGAATAAAATATTGCAGTGACATATGCATATTTGGAGTGACAAATTAGAGAATTAATCATATATATGGTTATAAAATAGCCATAAAGTTAGCAGTGTTACATGTCTGTTTGTTTTGTTTTTTCAATTGTCACATGTCCTCCTTTGTTTTCCCGCCACTCTTTTGTTGTCATAGTTACTGTTTTGATTAGTGTCTTCAGTTCAGGTGTTTCTTGTTAATCAGTCTCCTTTGTTTTCCTTGTATATAAGCCCTCAGTTTCAGTCCGGTCTCTGTCCTGTGTGGTTTGATGTCTGTTGATTTGTGTGGTTTGAGTTCTTCTGCCATTTTTGTTGTACACCTTGTGGATGATCAAGTAAAGCGTGAGTTTGATCGTCATTTGCCTTCATCGTTTTTATCTACACCACCAGATTGTGACAAGCAGTCACCCAGCTAATCAAAATAAAAAAATGTCCATTTTTAACTTTTGGAAACCTTTTTTCTTGGTTGTACGAATGTTAAGGAAACTTTTTTTAAATTATTATTATTATTCTTCAAACTTTATGGGAATGTTACTTTTGAAAGTTGTCTGGACTTTCTGAAACACGTAGACAAGCATTTCAGAAAAAAAAAAAGCATTCCATGAATCATGTATATGTAATGTATTTGTATCTTATAGATAACTTTGAACGTCTATTAATGTTACTGGAAGAACATTTGTTCATAATTTTGAGAGAACGTTAGCTACATTTCTGAGAAAGTTCCCTGTTAGCCAGTCCATAGCAATAGATTTCTGTTGAAAAAAATGGTTAATTTTTTTGTTTCTTATTTATTTAACAACCCAGGTTCATTGGAAAACCGTGCCTGTGGTGACATTTTTGCAAAATGATATTGTGTTGCTCTGCTTGTGTGGTCTACATTGCCTGCATACCCTTTTTCAACTTTTTAAATGCATGTATATATATATATATATTCCTTGTGCATTTTGACATAATTTTTTACTTTGAATTAAATATGACAACTTGCATGTTCAATTCAATGCAACGACAAAATAAAAGTCATTTGTAATGTTTTTACAAATGACTTGCTCAGATTTGTTCTTGTTTCACTGTGAGATATCTGACGACAGGGCTGGGTGGGTTACTTTTAAAATGTATTTCACTACAGTTACAAAATACATGCTTTAAAAAGTCATTTGTAACGTATTTCGTTACATTACTCAAGTTTAGTAACTTTGTTAGTAAAACTTTGGAATACTAATAAGTGTGGAACAAACACAAAAAAGGTCATTGCAAGTTTTTATCTCACAATTCTGACTTTTTCCCTCAGAATTGCGTGATATAAAGTTGCAATTGTGAGTTATAAAGTCAGAATTATGAGATATAAACTCGCAATATTGAGAAAAGTCAAAATTATGAGATATAAACTCGCAATATTGAGAAACGTCATAATTATGAGATATAAACTCGCAATATTGAGAAAAGTCAAAAAATATGAGATATAAACTCACATACTAAATTCACAATTACAAGAAAAAAAGTCAGTATTGCAAGTTTATATCTCTCAATTCTGACTTTATAACTTGCAATTATGAGTTTAAATCTCGCAATTCTGAGAAAAAGAAGTCAGAATTGTGAAATTCAAACTCACAATTGTGAGGGAAAAAACAAATTGTGAGAAAGTTGCAGTGACCTTTTTTACAATTATAAAATGACTCACAAAACATGAAAACAGTGGAAAACATGAAACTGAACTCCGCTTTTTCAGACGGTCAGAGTCAGAGAATCACCAATCGCTGTTTAAATGACATTAAAACTCAAAGTAATCACTTTGGTAATCTAAAACACTTTTCAGATGTAACTGTAATCTGATTACCACCCATTTAAAATGTCACTCAAATTTTGTATTTTAAATACGGAGCTAAGTCACTTGTGTTTCGTTACTCCCCGACCCTGGCTACAGGTCAGTACAGTGTCTGCACAAGCACTAAAGCCATACTGTATGCATTACGTTCGCAATATTTAGGGCCATTCCTGACCCCGACTGCATGATGTGGTTTCTTTCTAGGACATCTTGAAAGAGTTGATAAAATTGAATTAAGGAGATCGTTGGAATCGGTCAAGCCCCTCCTCTCTGGACCAGAGCTGTCGTGTCAGTATGCTGTGGGAGAAGACGAGAGATAGACAGGCTTTCTAATGTTTCAGATTCACTCGAGCAGATCCTGAACAACGATAGAGGAGGAACTTCCTGTCTGTGTCCGTCAAACTGCAGATAACTCTTGACAAGCCTCCAGCTTGCATTGTTAGAGAGTATTGTCTCTCTATTTCTATCTCTCTCACACTCACTCAGGTTTGTTTTGCTATCTCAGTGAGACATTCATAGACTTCCATTGATTTTATATCAGGTCAGTGATATTTTCTCTCTCCTAACTCAACCTCTACTCCTAAACCTACCATCACAGAATCATGTGACCATCACTAGATTTACATAAAAACATCTTTTGCTTGATTTATAAGCCTTTTTATCTAGTGAGGACCAGTCAATGTCTTACTAGTGGCTTGAGAAAGTGTTTCACGGCATAAATGACGACATTTAATGCTCACAAGTATAGACAAAACACACACACACACACACACACACTCACTCACACACACACACTCACTCACACACACACACTCACTCACACACTCACACGCACTCACGCACTCAGTCACACACTCACACACTCACACACTCACACACTCACACACACGCAGTCACTCACACACACACTCACACGCACTCACACTCACGCACTCAGTCACACACGCACTCACACACACACACGCACTCACACACACACACACACACTCACTCACACACTCACACACACTCACTCACACACTCACACACTCACACACTCACACACTCACACACTCACACACACACACACGCACTCACACACACACACACTCACTCACACACACACTCACTCACTCACACACTCACTCACACATTCACACACACACACACACACACACACACACTTTTGCTCAGCGTGTGTCGTTCTTGAGGGTTTTATTATATTGAATCTTGCAAAGGTTTGACTACTGACAACGTGAAACAATTTATTTTTGTAACTTGACATATGTCCAAGTGAAAAGAGATTTTCTTTTACTTTATCCATTGGGAATGACTGGATTGTGATAAGCTGTTACAGAATATTATTTGGAAAACTGTGAGCAGGAATATGTTAAGCGAGTGATTTCATGTTGACTTTTCTGGGGTTGTTCAACAGCAGTCTCCCCTGACAGCTCTTCATTTCTGACTTTCTCATTTTTTCTCTCTCTTTTAATTGTAGAGAAGGATTTATCTTGGCCAGCTGTGCCAGAAACAACATTATTGAAAGATTTCCAGAGGGCAACATTAACCCAAATATTGAGGTAACTTACTGATTGCCAAAACATTATGTTGATGTAAAGCCTCACAGCTTTTGATGACTTTTGGTGAGTGAACAAAAAGAGAAGCACTACATCAGAGTGCACTCAGTGCTGATATTGTTATTTTTATGTGGAAAAATGTAGTTTAAATTTAATTTATGTTTACATTTAAAATGCAGTATTTATGTATTTTAAAATGTCACGAAAAATTGCATGCATGGAAGGGCATGCAAAATATTTATGCATGCAATTTTTTTTTGGGTACTGCTCGCAGACGAACTTCACACACGCCGCGTTTGTGCCATTTATTCAGTCCTAAATCTGGAGATAAGGCAGACACTAATGACAACGCAGCAGAAACTGATTCCACCGAGTGCATCATGTTCCTGGAGTAACATTTTTGTTGATCCTGGAACAACATTCCAATCAACCAATCAGATTTGAGGGACAAGTTTACAGTTTTATGTCAAATTTAGGTCAAAAGCCGGACCAGAAAGTTTGAATTAGTTTGAAGGTTTTCAGTTTGAAAGTTTAAGTTTTACTTTAGTAGTTTTGATAGATAGATAGATAGATAGATAGTTGGTTGGTTAGTTGGTTGGTTGGTTGGTTGGTTGGTTAGTTGGTTGGTTAGTTGGTTAGTTAGTTGGTTAGTTAGTTGGTTGGTTAGTTGGTTGGTTAGTTAGTTGGTTGGTTAGTTGATTGGTTAGTTGGTTGGTTAGTTGGTTGGTTAGTTAGTTGGTTAGTTAGTTGGTTGGTTAGTTGATTGGTTAGTTGGTTGGTTAGTTGGTTGGTTGGTTAGTTGGTTAGTTAGTTAGGTAGGTAGATAGATGGTTAGATGGTTAGATGGATAGATGGATAGACAGATGGATAGACAGATGGATAGACAGATGATAGATAGATAGATAGATAGATAGATAGATAGATAGATAGATAGATAGATAGATAGATAGATAGATAGATAGATAGATAGATAGATATGGTGTTGAAATGTGGATGCTGGGGCACTCTGAATATTTGCAAGGGTTTTATGTGGTTGCTAGGGTGTTGCTAAGGTACTTGGGATGGTTGCTAGGGTGTTACTATGTGGTTGCTATGGTGTTCTGGGTGTTGCTATGTGGTTGCTAGGTTACTCAGGGTGATTGCTAAGGTGTTGCTATGCAGTTTCTAAAGTATACAGTTTATGCTTTATAACTTAATCTGAATACTTTGGAATACTAATAAGTGTGGAACAAACACAAAAAAGGTCATTGCAAGTTTTTATCTCACAATTCTGACTTTTTCCCTCAGAATTGTGTGATATAAAGTTGCAATTGTGAGTTATAAAGTCAGAATTATGAGATATAAACTCACAATATTGAGAAAAGTCAGAATTATGAGATATAAACTCGCAATATTGAGAAAAGTCAGAATTATGAGATATAAACCCGCAATATTGAGAAAAGTCAGAATTATGAGATATAAACTCACAATATTGAGAAAAGTCAGAATTATGAGATATAAACTCGCAATATTGAGAAAAGTCATAATTACGAGATATAAACTCGCAATATTGAGAAAAGTCAGAATTATGAGATATAAACTCACAATATTGAGAAAAGTCATAATTATGAGATATAAACTCGCAATATTGAGAAAAGTCATAATTACGAGATATAAACTCACAATATTGAGAAAAGTCAGAATTATGAGATATAAACTCACAATATTGAGAAAAGTCATAATTATGAGATATAAACTCATACTAAATTCACAATTGCAAGAAAAAAAGTCAGTATTGCAAGTTTATATCTCCCAATTCTGACTTTATAACTTGCAATTGTGAGTTTAAATCTCGCAATTCTGAGAAAAAGAAGTCAGAATTGTGAAATGCAAACTCACAATTGTGAGGGAAAAAACAAATTGTGAGAAAAAGTTGCAGTGACCTTTTTTACAATTATAAAATGACTCACAAAACATGAAAACAGTGGAAAACATGAAACTGAACTCCTCTTTTTCAGACGGTCAGAGTCAGAGAATCACCAATCGCTGTTTAAATGACATTAAAACTCAAAGTAATCACTTTGGTAATCTAAAACACTTTTCAGATGTAACTGTAATCTGATTACCACCCATTTAAAATGAAACACAGTGACTCAAATTTTGTATTTTAAATACGTCACTAAGTTTCTTGTGTTTCGTTACTCCCCAACCCTGTAAATAGGCATATTCAACCTTCTTAATCTATTTATTTTTCTCCCTCTTCTGACTGACTGTAACAGGCTACAATTACAGAAACTGGTTTTGTAGAAGGTGGCACAACAAATGCACAAATTCACTTCTCTTTTTACAGAGTCAAGCGTTGCTTTCTTCAGGTTATCCTGGGGTGAGTCAACATGAACAGACGGAGATGTTTGATCACATACACGTGTTTCTTGTGACTATATTACTGTAAGTGTTTCATATTTATATGAGTTTTCCCAGATATATTGATGCAGTCTGTATATTGTTTGTGAAACAGTTCTCTAGTTAATAATGGACTAATTATGATGTGTTCTGTAATCTGTAATGAACTGGAAAATGTCAACTTTGAGGAGATGCACCCATTTTCAGTGTTTGTGTTGGTTAAACCGATGGTGGAATAAATGTGAAGTTTGCACAATCCTTGCTTCAATTAATCTATGACAGGACAGACAGTAAATACAGGCGACTTATTGGAAAAGATCCACATTCAGAATCTGACAGCGCTAGTGCATGCTAATGGGATAATCGCTTATGCTAACAAAGAAAATTACACAGAAATCACTGTCCTTTGGTCTGACAAAGGCACAGATATGAATCTCTGAACGGTAGGGTGTTCTCTATTTCGTTCTGTACCCAAATTCTTTCTTAAAATGAAATATTAGCACATTAAAGCGTCGTTATGATAAACATTCTGTGTCCGGCTGCAAACAGTAATATTGCCACAGTGTCAATAGATAAAAAAGTTTGTTGAGACCAAACTTTCTGGTCTGGCTTTTTCAAGCCAACTTAAAGTTTTAAGTAGTTTAAAGGTTTTCGGTTTGAAAGTTTAAGTTTTACTTTAGTAGTTTTGATAGATAGATAGATAGATAGATAGATAGATAGATAGATAGATAGAGTTAGGGTACTCCAGGTGGTTGCTGGGGTGTTACTATGTGGATGCTAGGGTACTCTGAATGGTTGCAAGTGTTTTATGTGGTTGCTATGGTGTTGCTATGCAGTTGCTAAGGTACTTGGGGTGGTTGCTAAGGTGTTACTATGTGGTTACTAAGGCTATGTGGTTGCTAGGGTACTCCAGGTGGTTGCTAGGGTGTTGCTATGCAGTTGCTAAGGTTTTCTGGGTGGTTGCTAGGGTGTTACTATGTGGATGCTTGGGTACTCTGAATGGTTGCAAGGGTTTTATGCGGTTGCTATGGTGTTGCTATGCGGTTGCTAAGGTACTTGGGGTGGTTGCTAAGGTGTTACTATGTGGTTACTAAGGCTATGTGGTTGCTAGGGTACTCCAGGTGGTTGCTAGGGTGTTGCTATGCAGTTGCTAAGGTATTCTGGGTGGTTGCTAGGGTGTTACTATGTGGATGCTAGGGTACTCTGAATGGTTGCAAGGGTTTTATGCGGTTGCTATGGTGTTGCTATACGTTTGCTAAGGTACTTGGGGTGGTTTCTAAGGTGTTACTATGTGGTTACCTAGGCTATATGGTTGCTAGGGTACTCCAGGTGGTTGCTAAGGTGTTGCTATGCGGTTGCTAAGGTGTTACCATGTGGTTACTAAGGCTATGTGGTTGCTAGGGTACTCCAGGTGGTTGCTAAGGTGTTGCTATGCGGTTGCTAAGGTACTTGGGGTGGTTGCTAAGGTGTTACTATGTGGTTTCTAAGGCTATGTGGTTGCTAGGGTACTCCAGGTGGTTGCTAAGGTGTTGCTATGCGGTTGCTAAGGTATTCTGGGTGGTTGCTAGGGTGTTACTATGTGGTTGCTAGGGTACTCGGGGTGGTTACTATGTGGTTGTTAGGCATTTTGTATGTTTGCTAGAGTGTTGCAAAATATTAGTTTACAAAAGTGTATTGAGCTCATAATAGGGTATTGTCCAAGGAACCACATAAAGATAAGTCTTTATTAATTGATAATCATAATGGTTTAATCATAATTTGTGAAAAGGAATAAAAAATGTTGGTGTTTTGCTGCAACTAGTGTTCATTTCAGTTGGAAACGGCAGTGAATTGTGCGCTTTGGGAAGGTTTAGATCGAAGCCCGTGTTTTCCCCCCATTGTTTTTTAATGTTTAATGATTTTTAATGTGCAAGCCGACTGTTTATATGAACATCTTTGCAATTTCCAGTGTCAACGAAGAGTGAGAGATTTGCTGGAGCTGCAAGAAAGGAAGCACCAAATCTTCACTGCATTTCTTTTTTTTCTTCGGGCAGGTGGGTGGTTTTTACTCTTATTAATAATTTTGGTATTTTAAAAATTGAGAAGGTATTCGTTTCACTGCGTTCTCAGGGCTTCTGATGTGGCTGCTTGATTGAACCTCTGTCGTGCACAAGAACCTTTTAGCACCATCCAGTCCCAGATCACCGCAGTCACTTTGTTTCCATCAGCCCAGACCTGTCGTTTCATGTCACGGCTGACTTTGAGGACGGCACGTCAATGAGTAACACCATTTCTACAAGATGTCGAGGGATTTTCCATATTCCCCTCTCCTTTTGTCCAGGCTTTGAAAAGGCAGAGCTGCACTCGATGGAGAAACATTTTTTTTTTTTCTCTCTTATCCTTTTCAGTTCCTCTTAGAAAGAGAATGTAAATTCATTTTCTGTCACAGATGCTGATTTTGCATTAGGTAGCATTGTTGGGGAAGTTACTTTGAAACCCAAGCTAATTATCATTTAAAGCGGTTAAACTGCTACTCTATAGTAAAAGCAGTTACTACGCTCAATAAGACAACAATATTTTTAGGGGTTCAAGCATGAAATATTTCCACCAAACTTGGCTCGTTCCGTGGTCGTGTGAAGAAGGGCTCAGCGACTGGCCACTTGGTGGCGCTACAACAGGAAAAAAACAGCTATAACTACGCAACCGTTTGTCCAATTGACTTGGAAATAAACATGCAGTGTCTTGTCCGAGGCACCATGATGGTTTATGAGGACATTGACGCATCTCAAAAAACATGAAGTTTGAGCAGCTACCAGACAAGATCAACAGATGCTGATCGAAACAGGGCCTGTTTGAGTCAAGAAACTTGAGAGAAGGGGGCGCCTTCGCATTTTTCAGAACTCCTCTTTCTGAGCAACTTTGCCCCAACGTTCGCCGCTGTACATCGAATTGTTCGTTAAATATTGGAGATTATATCAAAACCAAACTTTGGATCGCATAACTGTTAAAAAGCTTTATAAAGCATGTATTTCCTATGCCTGTAAATAGTCTTGATTGTGATGGTT
Organism: Zacco platypus; assembly: GCA_038088235.1. Classification (NCBI taxonomy): domain Eukaryota; kingdom Metazoa; phylum Chordata; class Actinopteri; order Cypriniformes; family Xenocyprididae; genus Zacco; species Zacco platypus. Next base: position 32,303,940 of record CM076074.1, on the reverse strand, counting down.
ACAGGTCACATACCTTTTTACGCATGTGATTATGCCTTAAAGTGCTTGAACCCCAATAATTGCTATATTTTATACATGTATTTACTGTTTAATCTGCAATATATCTGACATAAAATGAGGGTTATATTTATTGTAGTGAATTAGTTACAATATAAACAAATCAGTTATGAATTATAATGAATTAGACGTCCCAATGCACAAAAGTTTCATAGAGTGTTTCATTATTGCATTTTTATTATAAAATATGGTGAAAATACAGCAAAATAGCCCCAACGCTCGCTGTATTAAGCAATTTTGGTATTATGCATATACCTTTATAATGTTTATTAATATTTTGAATTAGGTTTTATATTTAAATGTTCAGTTCTCATTTTAATGTGTCTTTTAATAATTAGTTTCATCTAATTATTATTATTATTATTATTATTATTATTTCAAAAAATGGGTTACACTTTATTTTAAGGTGATGTTGTACTTACTCGAATAACCAGGGCTGGATGGGTTACTTTTAAAATGTATTTCACTACAGATTACAAAATACATGCTTTAAAAAGTCATTTGTAACGTATTTCGTTACATTACTCAAGTTTAGTAACTTAATCTAAATACTTTAGAATACTTTGGAATACTAATAAGTGTGGAACAAACACAAAAAAGGTCATTGCAAGTTTTTATCTCACAATTCTGACTTTTTCCCTCAGAATTGTGTGATATAAAGTTGCAATTGTGAGTTATAAAGTCAGAATTATGAGATATAAACTCGCAATATTGAGAAAAGTCAGAATTATGAGATATAAACTCACAATATTGAGAAAAGTCAGAATTATGAGATATAAACTCACAATATTGAGAAAAGTCAGCATTAAACTCACATACTAAATTCACAATTGCAAGAAAAAAAGTCAGTATTGCAAGTTCATATCTCCCAATTCTGACTTTATAACTTGCAATTGTGAGTTTAAATCTCGCAATTCTGAGAAAAAGAAGTCAGAATTGTGAAATACAAACTCTCAATTGTGAGGGAAAAAAACAAATAGTGAGAAAAAGTTGCAGTGACCTTTTTTACAATTATAAAATGACTCACAAACAACTATCACAAAACATGAAAACAGTGGAAAACATGAAACTGAACTCCTCTTTTTCAGACGGTCAGAGTCAGAGAATCACCAATCGCTGTTTAAATGACATTAAAACTCAAAGTAATCACTTTGGTAATCTAAAACACTTTTCAGATGTAACTGTAATCTGATTACCACCCATTTAAAATGTAACTGTGATGAAATACAGTTATTCAAATTTACTCCACAACCATGTAATTATGCATAATTTACTGTTGTTACTAAAGTAAGTACATGAAGTAACTATACGTCGCCTTAAAATAAAGTGTTACCGCAAAATGTTTTTGTTAACAATAAGAACGCTGGAAAGAAGAATAGTTTAATACTGGAAAATGGCTTATAATTTAAATTGCTTTTAGGCAACTGAAATAGTCAGGAGCGTTTGTGTTTTAGTTAGTAATTCCCCAACACTGTTACTCACATGCACATTTCTCTGGTGGAGTAAATCCAAAGAACAAACAGAATTAGAAGTCATTGCTAAAGCATTTGTTTAGCCTTTTGCAATGGTCTGTTCATTGACCGCATGATGAACGAGTCTCTGACCATTACGCAAGTTATTTGTTTTCCTCTGCTGGTCAAGTTTGAAAGATTACGGACTCCACGCCTAGAACCTCCTGCAAACAAAAATATATACATGTAATATTCAGAAGCTATTTCTATAGTCAGCATTTCACAAGACAAGATATTTAAGGCTTCAGAGAGAGGGAGGGATGAAATATGACAAGCAAATTCATGCGAGACAATGATGGATGAACCGCATCCGTAAGTCAAGGTATGTTATGGGTAAAACAGGGCTGTAACTTACTTGTAACGTTCAGAGACGGAGAGAGAGATGCTCTAGCACCACCAGTCTGCGGTTAAGAGATTTTTACATTCGATTAGAATCAGATTCACACCCTTCTCCTGATACAGAGGGCATGCAAGGGAGACACATCTCAGTAACGGTGAGGTTTTGAGAAAGAAATACATTTTGAACAATGCTGCTGATTTATTAATGCTGAAAATGGTGTCATTATTTACTCCCCTTCATGTTGTTCCAAGCCCGCAGGCTGTTATTTCCCCCCCGCAAAACACAAAAGGAGAAAATTTTGAATGACGGCTCTCCTTCGACACGTGTTAAATTACAGCCGCCGTGTATTTTAAGTATTAAAAACGACTCCCAAGCCGAATTTCAAGTTTGAGCGAGGAATAGGCTGAAATTTAAGTCGTTGAAACAAAAGGTTTGGATTTGATGTAAAACATTATGGGTTCTCGATCAGTTTTTGATGAAGTTTCGTGGCTTGTAACCTGAAGGTTGCTGGTTCGATTCCCATGCCGGCAGGAATTGAAAGTGGGGATTGTGAATGAACAGCTTTGATACCATGACTTAGGGTGCGTTCACACTTGTCATGTTTGGTTCGATTAAAACGAACCCTGGTGCGATTGCTCAGTTAGTGCGGTTCGTTTGAACACATGTGAACGCTGCCATCCGAACCCTGGTGCGGACCGAGACCGCTAAGGCTGCGTTCACACTTGTAGTTCGGTTGGTTTGGTTGGTTTGTTCCGGACCAAAAAACAAAACAAAACATATAGTCCTGGTCCGCTTAGCGTTCACACTGACATTTTTAACAATGAACTTTAAGTTACCGAACCAAATGCATAGAGATACGGTCACGACCTGATTGGTCGGCTTTTATGACGTATATTTGGCGACGGAGCTCGCTTACCGAACATTCAAAACAACACTGTGTTCTGGATTAAACGCCTTCATTTTATGCGTGAACATATGCTTTATTTTTACCAGCTGAGAATCATGAAGAGCTCATAAAATGTTCAAAACATTCAAAACAGCAGCAGGATTTCCTCCGTTGTACACAGAAACAGAAACTTCACCTCCTCGTTGCTCCACGTTTGCCCTCGACTCATTTTGGATACACCGATCTTCCCGCGTCATCAAATCAGCTGACCTGTAGCGTCTCATCTTGTGACATCACATCCTGTTTTTGGTTCGTTTACATGTCTTTGGTCCGTGTTGCGTTCATATATCAACCGAACCGCACCAGAGTTCGTTTGGAAGCGGACCGAGACCCATCTTTTTAGCGTCTCGATCCACACCAGGGTTCTGATGGCAGCGTTCACATGTGTTCAAACGAACCGCACTAACTGAGCAATCACACCAGGGTTCGTTTTAATCGAACCAAACATGACAAGTGTGAATGCGCCGCTAAAAAGATGGTCTCGGTCCGCTTCCAAACGAACTCTGGTGCGGTTCGATTGATATAAGAACGCAACACGGGCCAAAGACATGTAAACCAACCAAAAACAGGACGTGATGTCACAAGATGAGACGCTACAAGTCAGCTGATTTGACGCCGCGGGAAGATCGGCGTATCCAAAATGAGTCGAGGACAAACGTGGAGCAACGAGGAGGTGAAGTTTCTGTTTCTGTGTTCAACGGAGGAAATCCTGCTGCTGTTTTGACTGTTTTGAACATTTTATGAGCTCTTCGTGATTCTCAGCTGGTAAAAATAAAGCATATGTACACGCATAAAATGATGGCGTTTAATCCAGAACACAGCGTTGTTTTGAATGTTCGGTAATGAAGCTCCGTCGCGAAACATACGTCATAAAAGCCGACCAATCAGGTCGTGACCGTATCCTTATGCATAACTTAAAGTTCGCTGTTAAAAATGTCAGTGTGAACGCTAAGCGGACCAGGACTATATGTTTTGTTTTTGTTTTTTGGTCCGGTCTAAACGAACCAAGCCAACCGAACTACAAGTGTGAACGCACCCTAAGATGCCCATGAGCAAGGCATCCAACCCCTACTTGCTCCCCTTGTAAGTCGCTTTGGATAAAAGCGTCTGCCAAATGAATAAATGTAAATGAATAAATGAACCACTCCCTGAAGAAATGATTTGCCGTAGTTTCAGACGCACAAAACCTTGACTTTGTTGCACTGGACTGCACCGAGGAACATTGTGCGAGATAAAATCTCAAGGGTGTTGTTGGTTTTTCTCACTGTGACGTACAGAAAGCATTTCACCTTTCACTCAGTGCTTGCCTCTGCGGGTTCACCGCTAGGTGAGATATTGATCAAGACCTCCTCAGCTAGGTGCTTAACCCCCGACACACGGTAAATGATGCCTCTATCTGCTGGCCTTGTTATGCCATGCCGCTCGTGTCGGGGGGAAAAGAAAATCTGCCGTCGTGTCTGTGATATCCTTCCCTCATCCGCAGTCTTTCTGTTTCTGCTTCTCTTTTATGTCTTACAGCAGGATAACGGCGGTTCATCACCGGTTCTTTGCAGCACCTTTGGTTAAACGACGAACTGCTGCTTATTCTGTTTATGGAGGTACAGGGTTTTTGAAATGCAGATGATGAAGTACCTTTTAAAATGCATCCCATGTTTATTTAGCCATTTAGGCTATTTCTGTATTTATTTCTATCCTAGCTACACAGTAAATATTATTGAGGTAAGATTTTTTTAATGCATATTTGCATGTTTTTTAGTCAGTGCCTTTTCTTTGTAATTATTCGTGAAATTTAAAAGCAATTTTTAAGTGAAGTTCTTACAATAATCTTATACATTAGTAATATATATCCTGCTGAGATGAAAACCACCAATTTAAGCCATTTGTTAGTTGATAATCCCATTATTTTTGGTAGGAAAATGCATGTTTTTACTCCATAATGCCAGAAATGATAGTCTCTTTAATTGTCCTTGGTGCGTTCAAGTCATGTCGAAGAGATCGCATTTAAGAGAGCCACCACAAAGTCGGAAGCTCGGGATTTTCTTTAAATCCTGACCTTTCTGCTGCCTTCATATCATAAATATGAGTTTCCTGGGTAAAAAGTGCACATGAACGCCCTCCGATATTGAAACTTGAATGGAATGAGCTCGTAATCCATACCTGTCAACACTTCCGTGTTTTTCCCGCCCCCTTCCGTTTTGTTATTTCTCCCGGGAAACACCCGTAATTTGTGTGGCCCAAACCTCTTTATATGAATCACGTGACTATTCCAAGGGCGTCCATATCTTGTATGAAATGCATTCTTCTCACACAATCGTCTCATTTTTGACCTCAATTATTTTAATATCGGACACGTTGGGAAAAATGAGGTTACTCAGCAGCACAATCGCACAGTGCAACGTTAATGAAAATGAATTTTTGTTACATGCACCACAGTTTTTTACTGCTTTGCAGTGTTTCTGTTTATGTAGTAAAATTTGTAATAATAATAATAATAATAATAATAAATGTAAATATAAAGAAACATGATGCAGTGCAGTTCTTGTATTGACAAAACTTTGTATGATGATGAATTTGGAACAGCACACTAGCACATAATACCTTTCTGTTACAGAAGTAGTAACATGAATGAACATCAGAAGGAATGTTGTTTCAAGCGCGGAAAGACGTGACACACAATTTTTCAAGTTCAACTTCACCAAAACGTTAATCTACTAACTCCCCTGACTGCTTTGACGGACAAAATGGTGGATTCGGGTTATGATTCATCAGTCAAACTGCCGGTGAAGGGTAAATTGACCCTTGCACACAGTTTGATTGACAGGCGATCTGACCAATCATAATCCCGAATCCGCCATTTTTTCCGTCAAAGCGGTCAGGGGAATTAGTAGATTAACATTGATGAACTTGAACTTGAAAAATTGTGTCCTCACGTCTTGAAACAACATTCCTTCTGATGTTCATTCATGTTTATTTGATGCTATAAATGAACTAGTATGAAGAGATGATCGGAGCTACAGCGATTTGTCACGACTCTAGGTGCTATTTATTGTTTACACTTCTTTAAAAAAATGACAATATTTTAAATATGAAACTGTTTCATATGTCTTCTCATGTGTCCTCTTTGCAATAGTAACCAAAAGGAGCGGGTCTTTGCAAAGGGTCAATTGAATTACAACTAATTCACCTTTTTAAATGCTTTCCCCAATTAAGTTGACTACTTTTATCTTTTTATCTTTGTGCATAATGATTAGTGTATTAAGCTAATGTGTTTTAATACCACTATTCTTGAGAGTTTTTAACATTTTTGTATGCATTTTGTAATTGTAATATCAGAAAAAAATGCACAGCTAGTCGGCAGACTCAGAAGAGCTGCCGTTTTTTTGTTTATTTTCTGATTTACCAGCGCACTTACTGTACTCATGTACAAGAAGATGCAGTATAAACATGACAAACAGAGAAAACCACAGCTAAATGTCATGCAAAAGTAAACGCAAGGAAGGTAAATGCAACATTTCTGTCTGCGCAGAGGGTGCAAACAGCCGTGTGTGAACTCCTCAGTCCCTGCTCTTATTCAGTCAGTTCTGCTCATCGCCGCACGAGGCTGCGCGCTGCTGTCAGACGCGCGCGCTGGAGACAGAAGAGACTCTCATCACGCGCGCCGGCGGAGAGGAGCGCAGGCATCGCAGCGCATCGCATCGCGTCCGTCCCCGGCGCTCACACCGAGCCGCATTGAGGATCGTACCGCTATAGAGGAGCAGCACGAAACACGCGGAGCACAGTGCGTAAAATCCACAGCCGAGGCTTCATTGTGACTGCGCTCCAGGTAAAGCTCTTCTCCATAAACTTATGCTTTTACAGAGACTTGCAGCCACTGCATGTGTCCAACTCTCGGATTCTCATGTAGAACATCTATTGAGATGTACAAAACGGCTGGAGATGTATATGTAAGGCAGATAATGTCACATATCGGAGGGTTACGCGCAACTTGTTGCCGGTAGTTTGTGTCTGAATCAATAAGCCGTTTTATCTCCAATGCGTCTTTTGTTTCCGGCATTATCGATATGTGTATTTCCCAGAATGAAAAGTTGAAAAGAGTTGCCTATATATTGTTTAGACTCCGGCTGAGATGATCATATTGTTCATTAGCTATCAAAATCTGCTGATGTAGACCGAAATGACTGCGATTTTTGGGGTTAGTTTAGCAGAACATGTTGTGTGTGTGTAAACTTGGCGGTATTTTCCAACACACATCAGCTACTGTATATACAAATGCAACTAATATATAGTCTGGATACACACTTTTGTGCACAGATTATCATTCCATGCAAGTAGACATGATGACGCTTTACCTGTATTCACTGTAGTTTCTGTGTTTATTTTGCATTGATCGATGCATATTTTAAAGGTTACAGTGACCATGGATTGTATTTTTCCATCACTGTAACTCATAATTTAGTTTCAGGAGCAGTGTGTTGCAGAAATATCAATTGCACTTGACTGAACAGAGGTTTGGCTCCTTAGTGTGTTACTGGAGCGATCACCTATTGATCACAATCTAAATCTGCTCAATTAGACAGGACATTATTGATTATTGGTGTGGTAGATAATTTAGAGCATTGCCAATAACATTTCGTCTAAAGGGGCCACAGTTCTACAACTTTGCATTATTAACCAGAATGATATGCATATTCTGACATTTTCAACACTGTAACTCATGTCACGTTATTTAGTAACTATAATAGATGAGCGACCATCTTTAATGTCTAGAAACTCCAAAAATGACATTTTATGCAGTATTTTGATGTGGCACGTCCTTTGATTGTCTGAATTACGTCATGCTTTGTTTGCAGAACTGACAAGAACACCCCTTTCTATTTATATTCAGTCAGTAATTAACTTTCCTTAAGTCTGTATTGCATAATGCATGCATGCATATGATACGCTTTAGAGATCTAATTAATGCATTGAACGGTTAATTTTGCCGTAGATAGAGGTGACTTTTTAGCCAACATGCTGTCTTGTGTTAGTTTTAATGTGTGCTTGCAGTCTTATTACAGTAAGTAAAGCAATGCAACTATTAGTTGATTGATTTTCTATGCGTTCGGATGGCTCAAAGGCACGTTTACACGTTTATCTTGTAGCTTCCAGTAAGAGCGAGGCAGCTTTGACCGCGTGGTACTTATCCACGTCGATAAGTCGACATCTCTAAAGGTTTGTCTCCTGAGCGAGCACACGCTCTCATGTCTTGTTCGCGTGTGGGAAAAACTCAGTTTAGCACGGGAGGCAGTGTGTGAAAACGTGTTTCGTGAGCCGGTGGCTGTTTGCCCCTTGTTGTGTGTGTGTGTGTGTGTCGACATGATCTCAGTTTAATCCTCAAGCGCCTTGGCTCTGTTCTCACTGATTGTTGTCATTTACCCAGCTCCCCATTGGGCCCCTTGGAGCCCACATTGGAACTCGATATCCAATCAGTGATTTAGATTATCCAATTAGGCGACTGATGTATGTCCTTAAAGCATCGCACCCTCGGATTATCCGCCGCTAATGAAACCTGAGTTGCGTCGGCGCATTCCGGCTTGCATGTAATTATCGCATTAATTTTTAACGCCAGCCCGCAATTATAAACAGAGCGACGTGAATTATCGGCTGCTTTCGCTCTGTGGCTGTATTTACGAGTGTCATTGCATTCCCATGCATTTGCTGAGTGCTATTGACAGTTATGTTGATATGCGATATAATGCGCCGCATTGCCGCCCGTAATGCGACTGCAGATGCCTGTCAGCAGTGCTCCTGTCCGCATATTTTCCATACAAGCACATACATGCTGCAAACTCACATAAACTAATGTGTTATAGATTCGTCTTGATTTATGCCGCGCGACCGGCCGCGTCGCCTTCGGGTCCTCGGGCTCAGGGCTCGGACGCGCGAGCCTCTTTGATAGATCGTGTGGAAGAGGCGATGTGCCTCGGACAACATTGATTACCTTTTACTGAGTCGGAGTATAAACCTTAGCGCAGCAGGACTGCGAGGGTGGGGGAAGTTGATGTATGTTGCCTGAGGGGCGGTGGAGATGACAGATATGGGTTACAAATGAGAGAGGTTTTATGACTCCTGGAAGGAGGACCATCAGGCCCCGTTTAATTGATCTCGGTCTGGCAGTGGAGTTCGGGGAGCGCCGCTGCAGTTTTGCACCTGCTTTAGGTGCCTCTGCCGCAGACCTTTACTTAAATTATCTGTCCCACACCTGCTCCGAGATCCGGTTTATGCCAAAGGAGCACGACCCCCCGCGTTTCCGGCCTCGCCGTCTCTCCTGACCGTGTGGGCTTTTCACCCGGTTGCCCGTGAAACAACGGCTGCTTTCTCACTGTTGTTGTGAAGCAGAGTGGGCGACGTGAATGTGGTGAAGATTCAGAATAGTTTGCCTAACGTTGAGCACTGATAACATCTTGTAAAGTATATTAAAAACTTTGTTGAATCTTTATATAGTCAACGTGGCTTTTGCATCCGGTGTTGAGCAAAACGGACGGTGTTTCTACTGTAGGGACTCTCTGAACATAGAAAGGAAGGGGTCCAAAAATGTCTGAGATCACGTCAAAAGATCGGAAAATATACAAATTTATATTGCATTGCGTTTTTGTTTTGCTTTCAGATGATTATAAAGAAACGGCTAGTAACATTGAATTAAACATGCAGTTTTGAAGTAGAAAGACTGAAATCGAACACTTTCTTGATCCTTGTTTTGTTTACCAATCATTTTTTGCAGTGTATAAGTTTATCCTGCTTCATCTGCGTACTGTATATCTTCTTGAAAAATGTTAACTATATTAGTATTATTAATCTGGTAAACACAACAATAAGGCATGAAGACATGTAGTAACATTTAAAATAAATTTTAAATTATTTTTGCAATGCAAAATAAGCATTTTCATTTGATCTCAGACTTTTAGAAGAAGTCGACATTTTATTTATAAGTTAATTTATAATAAATATTTGTATTCATGCAAACTGATATATATACATATATATATATATATATATATATATATATATATATATATATATATATAGCAAAATATATGAAAAAGATATATTCATGCATATACATATATATATATATATATATATATAAATATAATTTATAAGTCAATTTACAATAAATATTTGTAATCATGCAAACTGATATATATATATAGCAAAATATATAAATAAGATATATTCATGCATATATATATATATAAATATAATTTAAATTTATAAAAAAAAAAAATTTAAAAATAAATTTTATTTATAAGTTAATTTACATTCATGCAAACTGACTTTCATATGGACTGTTTACATGCACATTTTCTCTATACTTAAAAAGCAAAAACAATAAAAGTGCGTTCATTAGCCATTCATTTAGCTCTCATCCAAGATCTGTTGCTTCTTTGCTCATGTTTAATTCGCCTGAACAAGAGCAACAGCAGAAGTGTATCTCAGAGAGACCGCTGTAATCTTCTTTGATTACTTCTGTAATGTGACATAACTCAGAGTGAAACAAGATATTTTATGAGAAAACTGTTTTGATTTCACACATTGGGAATCGATTGGATATGGATCTGGAAAAGTGCGAGTTCCATATCAGAATGTATATAGCGAGACCCGAATGTTTTTATTTGAAAGCGTTTTCTCTTTGACCGTTTGTTAACATCGCGCACCGTGTGGCCGCGGTGACATCGGCAGATAAGGAAAGTAGCTTTGAATGCGGAGCAAGTGATGCTATTTTGCACACATTAGCACAGGAATGTTGATTTGCTTTTACACCTTGATTTTCATTCGGGTCACCCTCAGTCGGTTATCCACGAGGCTTTAAAAAAAGAGCATGTTATTGGAATGAAGAAAGTTTTATCCTTTGTCTCTGTCGTTATTCTACCCGTGCCTCAATCCTGAAGCATTCAAACAGCAGTGGAATAAAACGAAAAGCCGCGTGTGTGTGTGTGTTTTTTTCAGGTAACAGTGATTACATGCAGGTCAAGTGGCTTTTTCAAGTGCGTTTTTTGGAGCACCACAACAATAATTCAATAATTACTGTCATTACTCTGTCAGGCTGTATTACTGTTATTCAAAGCGGTACCCTTGAGAATGAGTTTTTATTTGAATACGGACCAAATAAAATGATTCTGCCATGCAACAGAGCCCCAAAAGCATTGTGCATGCTTAATTATTCATGTTCAGCATGTAGAGGTAGAAGAAGCACACGGTGAAATCTTTTAAGACTCCGTGAGACGTACCGCTTTTAGCTTGTACCGTAGGAAATGTTGAGCTTATGGCTCTCGTAGCTCTGATTTACTTTGATTAACAAAACACAGAGGGCCTGTTTACGCCCGGTCACTTCACACGGATCTCTGAGCGGAAATCTATCTGATGGTGGAAATCCTTCTGAAATGCTTTTGGATTTAAATCCGATCGGTCAAATCGCTTCATGAGGTGGTTTGATATGCGTTCCAAACAGAACTGGACACGTCTAAATGCTTAAATGCACAAATTTTCTGTGTGAATATATAGCGGATTGCATAATTCGTCAGAAGAGATATTGCCCGTTTCAGATGAGTTTCTGAGTTTGTCTTCAGCAAGCAGAATCCTGCAGATGAAACTGACAGTTCGGCATCAGATCCGGAAGCTCAACACATCTTCATTAAACTGTGTGTCCACACTAGTATGTTTTAGTTTGAAAACGCATCTTTTTCTCTCCGTTTTCGCCTTCCGTCCACACCGAGACGCCGTTTTCATTAACGAAAGTGGATATTCGCAAGCTATAAAGTCAGAATTGTATGATCTAAACTCACATTTTATGAAGTGAGAATTGCAAGATATAAACTTCTGACTTTTTTTCTCAGAAATGTTTATATCTCACAATTCTGATAACATGCAATTGCGAGTTATAAAATCAGAATTGTGAGATATAAACTCGCAATTCTGAGACAATTGGACATTATAACACACAATTGCGAGTTTATATCTCACAATTCTGAGAAAAAAGTCAGAATTGCAAGATATAAACTCCAATTCTGACATTTTTTCTCGCAATTGACCGTTCGCAAAGACCCGCCCCCTTTAGTTACTGTTGCTATGTCCGCTCTCACGCCACACATCATGTTCTCACGCAGTGAAAAATACATTGCGGAGCAAAGAGGACACTGACAACGCATCGACAGACATATATATTTAATATATTTCTAATTTTTTAAAGAAGTTTAATCAATAAATAGCGTCTAGTGTGTGTTTAATGTGTGGTGACAGATCGCTGTAGCTCCTCGTGAAGCGATCATCTCTTCATACTAGTTCATTTATAGCATCAAATAAACATGAATGAACATCAGAAGGAATGTTGTTTCAAGCGCGGAAAGACGTGAGTACACACAATTTATCAAGTTCAAGTTCACCAACGTTAATCTACTAACTCCCCTGACCGCTTTGATGGACAAAATAGCAGTTATGATTGGTCAGATCGCCTGTCAATCAAACTGTCTGCGAAGGGTCAATTGCGAGTTTATATCACACAATCTGACTTTATAACTAAAGTTAAGTGAGATAATTTTTATTTCATGGCGCAAACAAGCTTCCACAGCTATGTGCGATTCACTTTCACACAGTTGCTTGTGTTACAATCTTCATATCACAGTCCTGCAAAGATGGAAAATTTGCTCACATTGGCTGTCCTGCGGCGAAGCATGAGGGCAGTTGCGTTTTAGACCGAACATATAATGTTGAGTGAGAGCGAACTGGATGCATCAGTGAATGGGGAGATACTTTGCTAAATAAAATGATCCTGTCAGGAGAATCGTGAGATAACTTTATTATGTCTTGTTCCGTCTATTATGAGGGTTTATTCATGCATCGTACTGTGAATTCAGCGTTTCCTGATGATGTTTCAGTGTAAATGACAAACTTTTGGAAAATGCTTGGAAACGTTAGTGTAGATGGAGAGTGTTATGAAATAAAACCATAGTTTTCAAGTGTATTCTGATGAATGTAGACAGAGCCTGAGTGCCGGTGGCGCTGATCTAGAAATTAGCTGATGATAAATAAAATGTAGCAGATATTTGTAAATTTGCATAAAGTACGGGAAACGAAAAATGGATTTATATTCGTTTTGCAGAGACGCATTTATGTGGCCAAGTGTAAATGGAACAGTTTTAACAAATCCGATCCATGAAGAGGATGAAGTGAGCCGGTGCAAACGGACCCTAAATTCATAAACGTTATTGTGCTTTCTATATTTTGCGGTCATGTGACTCTCTGTACAGACTGTTGTTTTCAAATTCACATACATATATAAATCTCTCTTTTCTCTCCAGTTGTTGCTGATACTATAATTGATGCTGACGAACGCTGCATGACACATTAACATAAAAAAAAAAAAAATGACAAAACATCAGCATTTTCCTGAATTTTGGATCCCGCTCTACGCGATCGATCATCATTAAGAGACGTGGAAGTGAAATCTGGCGGTTTTGACTGGCAGGAGAATTCATGAAAATAAACAAATGTGAAATTGACTCCCTCTTCACTGTTTCAGAGTGCTGTTCTCTTTTTTTTCCTCAATGTTGGTCATCCAGTAGGATGTTACCATGGTAATTTAGCTTGGCTGGATGAGTTGGCATTTGTCAGAGGAGACGGCAGTAAATACATGTTAGGATGTCTCACACGGGCTTCTTTTATGAGTTACATCAGACATAGATGTGTTTTTCTGGAGAAAGAGAGCTGCTCTGATTTGTTGCTCTGTCCGTACGTCGCCCGCAGTGCTTCCTGGAAGACGCAACAGACAATATGTATATAAATAAGTATATTGACGACAATTATTTTTCATGGCATTCAGTGGAAAACAGTCGATTTTTGAAACAGGCTGTCTGTGATTGTTCCAAGTTCGTTCTTTAGTTGCTTAATGGCGTTCTTAGTTTAATCATAGATGTTTCCCCTAAAATAAGACAAAAATAGAGGCAGATGTAGAGTTTGGAGGATAGCTCGGATCATTTGGACTTTTGTTGAGTTCATATTGAGACTTTTTCGTGCCTTTAGGTTCTTGGCAAATCACAGTTTGAAACATTGAGATCTTTTCTGAAACTCTAGTGGAGACGTATGTTATATTTCTGGGCTGTTTCTCACAGACGATCCTCTGAGAAGCAGGGGACTTCAGCAAAACGCTCCATTTGATCTTCATTTAATCTCGGCACTGTCTAAGAAGTGTGCCGAGTCAAATTTATTTCTGCTGCTTTTCCAATACACATTGTTTCAATGCAGCTTTACAGATCATGTTTATAATATCTTAAAGAGGACCCATAATGCCCCTTTCACAAGATGTAATATCAGTCTCTGGTGTCTCCAGAATGTGTGTGTGAAGTTTCAGCTCAAAATCCCCCACAGATCATTTATTATAGCTTGTCAAATTTGGCTGCTGCTCCCCGCCCCCTTTCCAGAAAAGGGCGGAGCTTTAACAGCTCAACAACAACAAAGCTGGAGAATCTCATGCAGACAAAATAAGGATTGTGAATTATGTAAAAGAAATGCATAAATCTTGAAAAGAGGTTGTGTATGTTTGTGGATAATGTTGGATATTCTATATATATTCAATTTTATTTATATAAGATTTTAAAGAGATCTCCTTTCATAAGTTCACATGAAACCAAAAGTCTTGCTCTACAAAAACATCATATTATAAAAGTAAAATGGGGTGTAGACATCATTTCATGTTGACTTGCATTTTGTAATTTCTCATCTCAGGGCTTTTTCTCTCTCCGTTTCGTCTCTTAAAACCTTTCGCACACCATCTGGTCTTAAATTGTAAAACTGCAGAACTATGTAGGTTTCCATTCCTCTGTGGTCACTTCAGGCTTTTCCCTGATAACCCCTCTGCATTGGATGTGTTCGGACTCAGCGTTCCCTGCCTAGTAATGTCCGGAGTCCTCCAGCCTGTTCCCGGTCTAGGACTGGATCTGTAAGTCTCCAGAATGGGCACGATCCAGCCTGAACTTCTCCTTCGGCTGGTCAAACTGCAACCCACGCAGATCCTCAGAGGCACAACCCGCTGATAGGATGAACTCTCCATCGTCACTTCGCTCGCGGTAGCCATCAAAGTAAGCCCTCAATTCCAAACATCTCCCTGAAAATGATTCATCTTGTTGAGTTATTGCCCGCTGTTCACCTCTATCTTTGGAGAGCGCGGCAGTATTACTGGAGCCATTCATATTTGATTATGGCTATTGCGGACTGCCCCGGCACAGCTTGTGGAATTCCAATCTCTGGGAATGCGTGTTGACTTTGTGCGCGAGCCGGCGGTTGGTCAAACCCGCGACCCTACATCACGGATTTGACTCGAGCCCTGCCAACGCAGGCAAGCTTTGATCAGATCCGCCGATGCACCGTTTCGGTCTGGATCGTATGCCCCCCCAAAAACAAAAACAAATTCAAATCTGTGATAACTTATAATAAATGTCATGAAGATATAATATTATTTTTTTTTAATTAAATTGCTTACCTTTTTATTCTTTTAATACAACATATATTATGAAACTAATTAGGAAATTTTTTAACCGGATCATATTTTGCCCCCACATTATATTATATTATATTATATTATATTATTTTGTTTTATATTATATTATATTGTTTTATATATTATATTATGTTATATTATATTATTTTGTTTTATATTATATTATATTGTTTTATATTATATTGTTTTATATATTATATTATATTATATTTTTTTATATTATATTATATTATATTATATTGTTTTATATTATATTATATTATATTATATTGTATTATATTATATTGTTTTATATTATATAAAATTATATTATATTATATTATATTATAACATATATTATATTATATTATATTATATTGTATAATAATATATTATATTGTATTATATTGTATTATATTATATTATATTATATTGTATTATATTATATTATATTATATTATTTTGTTTTATATTATATTATATTGTTTTATATATTATATTATATTATATTATATTATGTTATATTATATTATTTTGTTTTATATTATATTATATTATATTGTTTTATATTATATTGTTTTATATATTATATTATATTATATTTTCTTAAATATATATATGCATCTGTGTGTATTTATTTATACGTAATAATTATACACACACACACATATATTATGTAAACAAAAACTTTTATTTTAGATGTGATTAATCGCGTTTTCCCAGCATTATTATTATTATTTATCTATTATTTTGTACATAAAGTCTTATTGTAAACTATATTTCGGAGCGTATCCTTATGATCTTTCATGCATTAAATCTTAATAGATAAAATCATTAATTATACTTTTCTTAAAATATGACATTACAGAAGTAGAGGCTGTTTTCACAGAACCAGCGGTGCTTCCTCCATATGATTTTACTGCAGTAAAACAGTATTTTGTGACAGTATTGCAGATGTATTGAGATTTTCCATGCCGTGTTGAGCGCTGACTTCAGGACGGCAGTGTTTCAGCGAAAGTGTGCAGTTTATCTCTGACAGTGTGTGTGTGTGTGATAGACTGAACCAGAATGATGGTGGCATGAAAGAAAGAAAGAGAAAAAGAGCTCGCCTGCTGTCAGGCTGCGTGACTCCAGTGGCTGATGGTCCACAGCTCAGGTGGAGTGAAACAGGAAGTTAAAAGCTCGACTAAATCACACAAACCGCTCCGCAAAGGGAGATCGTGCAAAATTCAGCAATGAGATCTCTTTGATATGTCAATTGTTTTTCCTAGACAGCAATTTGATGAAACGGGAAGAACATGGAGATTTCTCCTGGGAAATGTGTCTGTATTAATGATGCACCAAAATTTGGGCACCCGAAAATATTCATCCGAAACAGCAATTTTGGTTTTCATCTGAAATAGTTTTCAACTGAGCAGCTTCAAATAAACCCCCAAAATAAAAACTTGAAGAAGTTATGAGAGAAATATATTAGTATTATTACAATAATACTAATACTCATTATTATTAATTATAATAATAACGCAATATCATTCAACCAAGAATTTTTTTATTCATGTTTTAATTTACACATTTATTATATATATATATATAATAATATAATAATAATAATAATAATAATAATATATATATATATATATATATATATATATATATATATATATATATATATATATATATTATTATTATTATTATTATTATATTATTATATATATGCTATATATATATATATATATATAGCACCTTATTTGACAAAAATAAGGCAAAAAAGGACAATAAAAGAGAAAATATTTTACGGTATGAATTTGATTAAATTTTTAAATAGATTTGTAAACTGTTAGTTTTATTATGATCAAATTAATTGATGATCAATTAATTTAATTTAATGTTTTTTTTTAAAATCTAATTAGTTTATATTCATGAAATTAATTAAATAAAAAATTAAAAAGAAATATTTTATCTATTTATTTATTTTTTACAAAAAATAATAGCAATAAGTTAGGAAAACAATCGATTTGGTTTTTCAGCCAAGTGCATTTTGAGTTTTTAGTTTCTGTTTCAGTCCAGGATTTTCTTTAGTCTGTGATCATATATCACATTTGAATCAGCAGAACTCTATAGTATCTACTGGCATTGGAAAACTCATACCCACTAAACTAAGAACTCCATTACGACTCGTGAACTATGAAAGAGCAATATCATTTTCCTCAGGGAGCTGAGCTGAGGTCAGTTAGTCTCTCGTCTCACAGTTAATAAGATACGATAAAGACACGACAGTACTGAATCTAGATCAGCACGCTCTGGACGTGAAATCAGTAATGATATACATTCATATCGAAACTCTCAGATTGATAATGCACAGTATATAAATGTGTTTCCTTTTCGCTAGAGCGTCTGCACTTTTGTTAGAATGTAAATTAGCGACGGCACAAAAGCTGATCCGCGCAGCATGTACAGAGCGGTTTATGAGTGCATATGGACGCATGCGTCACAATGGCACATGCAGATGAATGTTTCAGCCTGTTATTATCTGCTTTGGATTGTGTCAGATTATGCCACATGTATAAATAAGTCGCTGACAATAACATGAATATATTGTGTTTTTTAAGGAAGGATAGCATTCATTATAGTGTGGGAGATGCTCGATGGGTTTTTAGTGTGAATGTTTACGCAGAAACATTTGTAAATATGGCAGCTGTTTCGGCGAGTACGCCTCGGCAATCGAACATCCAGATTTTAATCATCTCTGGATTTGTGTCTCACTGTGTCCTGAAGTGTGTGTGCTCTGAATTTCCTTCTTGCTGTTGAACTATGTTTGGTTGTGTGTGCGTGTCTGTCAATGTAGGGCTGCGTTCACACTGTAAAACAAAAGTGGACAGCTCTGTTTCTATGCTAAAATTCATTTGTATTTGTTGTCTGTATTTTTGTTTTGGTGCATTTATAATATATGTAATTTTTACTTATTGACAATTTTTCATGCATATTAAATATGCAAATAATACTTACTTATGTATTTAATTTGCATGAAATATTCTGTTTTAAATATTGTGTACATATATATATATATATATATATATATATATATATATATATATATATATATATATATATATATATATATATATATATATATATATATGTATATATATATATATGTATATATATATATGTATATATATTATATTTGCCCCAAAAAAACATTTTTTCATTTATTGCACAATATTTCATATTAAATATGCAAATAATACTTACTTATGTATTTGATATGCATGAAATATTGTATTTTAAATATTGTATTTTATTGTATATATATACAATTAAAATACATATAAATATATTTTCACCAGAAAAACATTATTTTATTTATTGCACAATATTTAATGCATATTAAATATGCAAGTAATACTTACTTATGTATTTAATATGCATGAAATATTATATTTTATTTATATATGTATTTTATTGTATATATATATATTTATATATTTGCACCAGAAAAACATTATTTTATTTATTGCACAATATTTAATGCATATTAAATATGCAAGTAATACTTACGTATGTATTTAATATGCATGAAATATTCTATTTTATTTATATATGTATTTTATTGTATATATATATATATATATATATATATATATATATATATATATATATATATTTATATATTTGCACCAGAAAAACATTATTTTATTTATTGCACAATATTTAATGCATATTAAATATGCAAGTAATACTTACGTATGTATTTAATATGCATGAAATATTCTATTTTATTTATATATGTATATGTATTTTATTGTATATATATATTCATATATTTACACCAGAAAAACATTTTTTTATTTATTGCACAATATTTCATGCTGCGAGCACTTAAGTATTTAATATGCATGAAATATTGTATCTTAAATATTGTATGTATATATATTTTATACCTGCACCAAAACAATTTTTGTATTTATTGCCACATTATTTCATGCATATTAAATACGTAAGTACTTACATTTTGTAAATATTGTACTAGTGTGTGTGTGTGTGTGTGTGTGTGTGTATATAAATATATATACTGTATATTGTGTATATATATATCTTTTGTGCCACAGGTTCTTTTTGGCATAAAATGTTCTTTGGAGTTGCCTGAAGAACCCTACGGAGCCTTAATTAATCGTTTTTCCAGGATTGTGTGGCTTGAGCGCGTGTTTCTCTGTGTTTCTCTGTGGATCAGCATGCCTGTGAGCCGTATAGACGTATAAACTCCCTCTTTCATTGTCAATAAGTTATGATATGACCATCTGCTTCTAATATCACACTGTTGCAAGTGCACACATTTAATCTGAGGATACAGTGGGATTTGATCCAATGATGCATATCTTCGGGAGATTAGGGGTGGGACGAGCCGCTGGGCTTTTGCATGCGTTTCCCTGTTGTTTTACTGCTGTAATGGGCTTTGTAAGTTAATACCCGAGAGACACGACAATTCATCTGAGCCGGTCTCGGACTGCCCCAGTTCTCCGCGCTCTCCTGTCTTCATTAAAACCCAAGGATGGGAGATTTTCCACAGAGTGACAATAATCACTATGGCTCAGCTCTTATTCTGATGTGATGGCAGTTGTTGTTGTGCGGCGAGCGCTGAATATGAGAGATCATTCTTGACACATCGCGGCGGGTCACTGGCATTGCCTTGGCATCATTTGTGCAGTTTTGAGATGGTCCGACGGTCCTCATTTGATGCAGAGGACGTCAACAACACAGTCACGGCGGAACAGTGCCTTTTCACGCTCTAATTTTGGCCAGATGCGAGTCCGCCGCGTCCAAAGCCGTGACCTTTCTGTCGGTCATGGGTGAATAGTTTGGAGGCAAATGGAACGCTGGTCATTTCTGCTTAATGAACGTGTCCGGCGTTGGAGGTTTAATGCAGATTGCCAGGGGTGAATCTGATGTAAGATCCGCGCGGGCTGATACACATCGTGACGACGCACTCTCAGTTATTGTTAACAGCGATGTGTTTTAATTATGTCTGTGTGTGCGTGTTAGTTATTACAACTAATTGACATGCCTTTCCCTCCTTTCCTTGTTTTATGGTAATTTCATGTCTTGGTAATTTACTTTAATTGCTGAAGTGTAGATCTGAGGATCTGCACAGATTTTTTTTTTTCAACTGAAATAATAGATATATTAGCATTATTGTAAAACAGAAGATGATTGCATTACAGAAAAACACTGTGATATTATCATATGTGATGCTCATGGCAATGAATGATTATTATATTAATGTAACATGGTGGTTACGTGGTAATCCAAGATACTGCAGAGAATACCATAATATTACTGGGCTATATTTACAACAAAACAGAATCTCACAAAGAAAAAAAAAATATTTTATTTTTTTTTATATTTTTTATTTTATTTTTTTATTTTTTAATATTTTTTATTTTATTCTATTCTATTTTATTTTTTTTTATTTTATTTACTATTCTATTTTATTCTATTTTATTTTATTTTATTTTATTCTATTTTATTCTATTTTATTTTATTTTATTTTATTTTATTTATTTTATTTTATTTTATTTTATTTTATTTTATTTATTATTTTATTCTATTTTATTCTATTCTATTCTATTCTATTTTATTTTATTCTATTTTATTTTATTTACTATTCTATTTTATTTTATTCTATTCTATTCTATTTTATTTTATTTTATTTTATTTATTATTTTATTCTATTTTATTATATTCTATTCTATTTTATTTTATTTTATTATTATTATTTATTTATTTATTTTTTATTTTATTTTATTTTTATTTTATTTCCCCTCATGACATCTAAGAACATTTCCCCCCAGAAATTCCCATTTTTGTAATTTTATGAAATAATTATTTTATTATCTTGTACGTGAATTTAGAGAAGACGGTGCTTGTCATAAAAATAAAATAGGTTTCATTTGTAAATTTAGTTTTTTTTCTTTCCTCTTCTTCTTTTTCTTTGTGAGTGAAAATCTGACCCGAACATGTTCTTGACAGTTTTTGTGACATTCGCCCAGTAATACCGTGGTGCTATTTTAGCGTGTACCATGTTTTTACATGAACACATCTGAACTGAAACATAAGACATCCGAACTTTGTTAAAGTCACTTTCCAGTCACCTCTAAAACACATCAGATAAAGACCTTCATCTGCGATCTGAACCTCCATCACACATATAGATGGATTTCTGATTTAATTTTTCCCTTCGGTTACAGCAATCAACCCAAACGATTCCTACTCGAAATGAAAATGACATTTGAGAGAGACACATACGAGCCTCCCGTAATTGGTTCAGGCGGCTATTTTACAAGGTGCAGATTTAAATGACATAATTCCCCGTGTGATGATAAGAGCTGTGGGTTTAATTATGGCTTTATCTTACGAGGTACAGTGTCACGTCATAGGTTTGTTTACCGCTGGTGATTTACTACTAAAGGCGGTCTGTTACGTGCTGATAAACCACTCATTACACACAAGGTCTCAAACGCGGTTGAACGATAACAACACCTGGAGTGGAAAGGCGGCGTCTTCCTCAGCCTTTCAACTCGGATCCGTCAGGCGCTCACGGTTATGCAGCGATCTGTCTTTGCGTTTGTTTTACTTAATTATTTACCCCTCGCTTGGGTTTGTGCAGACTTGCAGATGAAAGGCTTGCACACGAAGCCTGTGTGTGTTTAGTTGCGACGTGTGTCGTCTGGAAACTCCAGCGGTACCGCCATTAGTTTCTATTTGTTCTCGTCTTGCTGATTGTTGTGTTGTCGCTGACATACGTGGGGGTGGATGATCTCTGGAACAAATAAAAATGATGTTCTGAGGGCAACAGTAATTTAATTTAATTATTTAATCGTCACCACTTATCATGGTGGGCCAACACTCCATGTTGAATGGTCAGATGACCCTGAGCAGTGTTGGCGTTGAACTGACCGATAGTGGGGGTACTATAGCTGACATGGACAAAACAGAACAAAAAACTTTGTTTACTCGTCCTCAGTCCAAACCCTCATGGTAAAACTCCTGCAAATTATTTTTTCTGGTTTAATGTTTATTTATGTACATGAGTGCGTGTCTATATATATATATATATATATTCAGCGCTGGGTGGGTTACTTTTAAAATGTATTTCACTACAGATTACAAAATACATGCTTTAAAAAGTCATTTGTAACGTATTTCGTTACATTACTCAAGTTTAGTAACTTAATCTAAATACTTTAGAATACTTTGGAACACTAATAAGTGTGGAACAAACACAAAAAAGGTCATTGAGAGTTTTTATCTCACAATTCTGACTTTTTCCCTCAGAATTGCGTGATATAAAGTTGCAGTTGTGAGAAATAAAGTCAGAATTATGAGATATAAACTCACAATATTGAGAAAAGTCAGAATTATGAGATATAAACTCACAATATTGAGAAAAGTCAGAATTATGAGATATAAACTCACAATATCGAGAAAAGCCAGAATTATGAGATATAAACTCATACTTAATTCACAATTGCAAGAAAAAGTCAGTATTGCAAGTTCATATCTCCCAATTCTGACTTTATAACTTACAATTGTGAGTTTAAATCTCGCAATTCTGAGAAAAAGAAGTCAGAATTGTGAAATGCAAACTCACAATTGTGAGGGAAAAAACAAATTGTGAGAAAAAGTTGCAGTGACCTTTTTTACAATTATAAAATGACTCACAAAACATGAAAACAGTGGAAAACATGAAACTGAACTCCTCTTTTTCAGACGGTCAGAGTCAGAGAATCACCAATCGCTGTTTAAATGACATTAAAACTCAAAGTAATCACTTTGGTAATCTAAAACACTTTTCAGATGTAACTGTAATCTGATTACCACCCATTTAAAATGTAACTGTAATGAAACACAGTTACTCAAATGTTGTATTTTAAATACGGAACTAAGTTACTTGTATTCCGTTACTCCCCAACCCTGTATATGTATATATACCATTCAAAAGATTAGGGTCGGTATGATTTTTAAATTATTTGAAAGAAGTCTCGTCTGCTCACTGAGGCTATACATTTATTTCACCCATAATACAGAAAAAATGTGAAATATTATTACAATTTAAAATGGTTACAATATAAAGCAATTACATGTTAAAATTTTATTTATATATATATATATATATATATATAAATATTTTTACAATTTAAATAAGTGTTATCTACGTGAATATATTATAAATTATAATTTATATCCAGTGATCAAAGCTGTATTTTCAGCATCATTCCTCCAGTCTTCAGTGTCACATGATCCTTCAGAAATCATTCTGATGATTTGCAACATTTCTGATTATTATCAGTGTTGAAAACAGTTGTGCTGCTTCATTTTTTTTTTTTTTTATAATTTTTGTGACACTATAAATGTCTTTACAGTCATTTTTGATCAATTTAATGTCTTGACGAATAAAATAAAAGGCTTTAAACTGTTTAACGATAACAGAAAAAAAGAAGAAAATGTACACATCACCCCCCATGTGATTGTGAGTATCTTCATTTTTCCCAACACTGCTCTGGGAATATTTTATCCCGGGCAGGACGTGGACAGACCCTCCCGTCAGCGGCCCGCGTCCAGCCTCACAACAGGAGCGCGTGATAACACTTCTGGCACGAGGAGTCGCACCTGGTGCGTATTGCATCTCGTCTCCGCTGCCATAAATCCACTATTGCGTCATTCCAGCGCTGAATCCGTGTCCCTCGTGCTGCACGAATCGCCCATGAGCTCCTGGAATGGTGCAGCACTGCCAAACCGCCACATAATTGATTTGCGTCTGGCATCGTGCCTGTGGACGCACCGTGTCTTTGGTGACCACCTCTACAGGACATCCAGGGTCTCATTCATCGTTTCGTTTGTATTTGCCTGTGCATAAAAGCTTCTCTGAGACATGTTTCTGTTTGATTTCCTCTAGATTAAAACCTCTGACTTCTAAAGGCAAAAAGAAAACCACAGGCATCTTCAGACAAAGGTGTTTCTGAATAACAATTACTTGATGCAAAAAAAAAAATTCTGTTTTTACTGAATAAAACAGGCAGCTGTGGTTGCCAGAACAATTCTGTAAAAAAGACAGTAAAAATGCAAATTAAAAATGTAATTTAAAAAAAATATATATAATTACATTTTAAACCAGTAAATCCAGCAGCCATTTTCTTTTCTATTTTCGCTTTTTCTCCGAATATAATATGGGAACAGTAAAAGAACAGTTAAGTAACAGTTTTTTACAGTCTTTTACTGTTAAAATACTGTAAAATACTTTATATATATATATATATATATATATATATATATATATATATATATATATATATATATATATATACAGAATTATTAAAATATTACCTGTAATAATTGACACATTATTTAATAATAATATATAATATGTAATAATATAATATTTATATATTATAAATATAATATTCTTATTAAAATACATGTATTATTATTGTTTTTATGATCATTATTATTAACAATAATATTATAAATAATAACATTATATATATAAGAATTATAATTATATATGCATGTATATATAAATATTATATTTTTAATTATTATATAATAATATAATATTATAAAAATACTTTTTTTAAAATTACAATCATTTTTATAGTGCTAATAGGATTTTGTCAAACTATAAATTATTAAAATATGATAATTTTTGTATTTATATAATTACTAAAAAATGTAAAATACATAATATTATTATGTATTTTATATTAAAATATAATACGAACTTCAAATTATAAATATTAAAATGTAAATTAAATTTTTAAACAAAAATTAATTTATATATGCATGAATTATATTTAAAAATATTTTTTTATAAATTTATTTTTATTTATATTTAAAATATTTTTCAAATTTAATAATTAAAAGTTGAGAATGTTAATTTTTTAGACTCCTTTTCAGATTATAAAAATATTGAAATTCATCTTTAATGAATTTTTAAAGCATTTGTGTGTGTGTGTGTGTATATATATATATATATAGATGATATTTGATGATTATTTAGAGTGTATTTTTTTCAGTCTGCTGTCGCTCTCAGTAAATCTGTGTTTAGCTGGTTTTGGCCGTCATATGCAGCATGTTTTATTGATACCTATTTCTCACTGTGAAGTGTTATCCCTCCCACCTGCCCGTCTGGACTCGTCTCACAGCTGACTGTCTGCTCTTCACAGAAAGACCTTGTTTTGAACAGATTTTGAGACAGTCTTCGATCCCAGAGAGACCCTTAACAAAAGAACTAAAGTAAGTGATCCGGCAAACCTTTATGGCACATTCAAACTCAGCTTGTATTATTATGTGCAAATGCAGCAAATTAACAAACACGACGTTGTTTGGCTTTAGCTTTGAGCATAATATAAGTTGAGAACACAACAAGTGTAAAATCATGGCTATACTTTATGTTCTCAAGCATCAATTTATTGGAAAGGAGATTATTTTATGAGTGTTTTTTCCCGTGGTACGAGCTGACATGGGTGACATGTTTTCAAAGGTGTTCAATAGCCATTTCAACAGGAAACGCATCAACACACGAATGGAAACTGTGTCCGTCAAGCCAATTCATGCGAGGGAAACTTTCATAGAATGTATATTTCATCTTATTGCAAAAGCATGAAATATTCTCAACGGGTTTGTTATTTCTTCAACGGCGCTGCATTAATATTTTCAGCATAATTGCTGCCGCGGTTGGTCTGAGCAGGTTTTTCTGAAGTCATAAGGCCAACAGCGTCGTGTATCTGAAGAGGCATTATTCCTTCATAAACCAGAGAAAGAGGGAAGTTTGGATATCGCACGGCCTTAGGAGCGGATAAAACACAATCTCACTGATAAACTCCTGGAGTGCGCCAATAATAAACAGAATAAAACTAGAGTAAAATGGTTCTCAGAATGTGAAATGGAGCTGAATAAACTCGTAGGGAAACGAGCAATTTCTTAAAGCATAATTGTTGACGAAATCTCAGACTCATAGTTCAGGAGACTTCAGTTATACTTTGTCTCAGATGTCTCATTTGAGATTTGACTTCCCTTCTGGTTTGTATTAGAAAGTATAAAGTAGTTGTTTGTGCAGCTGATAAGCGTTCGCATGCGGTGTGCCGAAACGGATGAAATTCTCTGTCTGATAAAGACGACAGTCATTCAAAAATGTGTCGCTTCCAAGTAACACTTTTGAACAAATGCTTCAACTCATCATTATTTGCTCTGAAATCCGCAGCAGAAGTCAGCAAATGAGCGGTGAGCTTTATAAGTCTTCTGAAAGTCTGGGAGTGCTGCCATGCGCCCCGTGGATGTAAACTTGCTGCACATCCAGCTCACCGTTCCCTCGCCGCATCCTAAATGAATTCAGTGTCGGCGAGCGATAGCGTCTTCCTCGACGGCTCCTGAGAGAGCGGGGCATGGAGGAACTGCTAACAAGGACGGTCTGGCCACAAAGAGCGCCACACTCATCACAGAGATCTCTGTGTGCTGGAGAAAGAGAGGCTTTGTTGTGCTGGTTTACACAGCGAGGCGGCCGAATTATAACTCGGGAAGCACACAATGCCACAAGCCGCGAGCTGCAGTGCTGAGGCTTTCCTGTCGGTGTGTGTCATGGAATTTTCCACAGCAAAACATGTTATTATTGTGTTTGTGACTTAAGTAGGCATAAGCTCAATTCATCTATCTATCGATCTATCGATCATCTATCTATCGATC
Organism: Zacco platypus; assembly: GCA_038088235.1. Taxonomy (NCBI): domain Eukaryota; kingdom Metazoa; phylum Chordata; class Actinopteri; order Cypriniformes; family Xenocyprididae; genus Zacco; species Zacco platypus. The sequence continues at coordinate 32,276,842 of CM076074.1, read as the reverse complement.
GATTGATCGATCTATCTATCGTTCTATATATCGTTCTATCGTTCTATCATTCTATCGTTCTATCTTTCTATCATTCTATCGTTCTATCTATCGTTCTATCTATCATTCTATCTATCTATCTATCTATCGATCTACCGTTCTATCATTCTATAGTTCTATCGTTCTATCGTTCTATCGTTCTATCGATCTATCGATCTATCGATCTATCGATCTATCATCTATCATCTATCGATCTATCATCTATCATCTATCGATCTATCGATCTATCATCTATCGATCTATCATCTATCGATCTATCATCTATCGTTCGATCTATCGTTCTATCATTCTATCGATCTATCATCTATCGATCAATCATCTATCGATTGATCTATCGATTGATCTATCGATTGATCTATCGATCTATCATCTATCGATCTATCATCTATCGATTGATCTATCTATCGATTGATCTATCGATCTATCATCTATCTATCTATCTATCTATCTATCTATCTATCTATCTATCTATCTATCTATCTATCTATCTATCTATCTATCTATCTATCTATCTATCTATCTATCTATCTATCTATCTATCTATCTATCTTTTTTAAGTTTTTGAAAGAAGTCTCTTATGATTACCCAGTAAAAATGGTAATATTCTGAAATGTTATTACAATTTAAAATAACTGTTTTCTATTTAAATATATTTTAAAATGTATTATTTCCTTTGATTCTCATCAAAGGATTCTTTGATGAATAGAAAGTTCAAGAGAATAACATTTATTTGAAATACAACTCTATAAGTCAATATCCTGCAAATAATGACTTTATAATGTTTTAAACTTTTTTTCTTTCATTTCCAGTAAACTTATCTTAAAAGAAGATACATTTACTTGAGAAGCGAAACTACATAAGCTATTAAGTCTTGTTTTCTTGTTTTTGCCGGTGGAGTAAAATCATATACAGCCGTTTTAAAGATGCTTTCTCTGAAAGCAAGTCTCAAGTCATGCTTCTTCTCAAGTAAATTGATTGTGTTCCAAGAATTTTCAGATATTTTAACTGGAAATTGAGACAAAAATACTACGATTTTCTGAAGTGTATCTGCAGTAGACGACAACAGTCTTTTGTCAATGGAAAAACAACATGATTCGTCACCCCGCTGCTGATCTGGGCATTTGTGCATTTTTGCGAGGTTTTACCAGTCTAAATAGCCTAGCCAGACTACTATTGGCTTCAAAGCCTTCTTTCGACGGTCTGGTGCAACCGCTGGCGCTTGAAGTGTTGATCAAAGACGTCCCAAGGAAAGAGGCACAGACACATTCAACTCCACCTGTTTTCACCCAGTAGTCTATTTGAACCAATTACACTGAAAGTTTTTATCATGAACTGCCTGAAGAGACACAATAGACACTTTTGAAGCCATCAAAACGTCTCCTCTGGTTTCTGTCTCTTTACCATCCACTCAGACCTTTGTCTCTGCTGAAAACAACCTGAATGCATGGGATGTTCTGTCTTAGTATGCAATTTCAGGCCAGTTAGCTAATGGCGTTTCCTGTCGAGTCGGCCAGCTCTATGAATCAGAGGCTGTTAATAGCCCATCGGTAATGCGGCTCACGCTGAGCTGGGCTGTGCTGGTCCCCGGGGGCTCCGGCTCTATGGCAGATCCATTATTCATGGTTCAACCTGGGCTGCTGGGAGCCAGTGACACCTGAAGCAGCACAATCACTCAGGGGTTGGAGGGAGATGCCCCTGCCAGGGCTGAAGGGCTGGAGGTCAATCCACCCCGAAGACCCGCAAACCGCAGGTTGTGCCAAAGCCGTTCCCACGACTCGATAGTCAGATAAAGGAACATGAAAGCGCAGATGCCCTGTGAGTTTGTGTTTGTGTACTGCTCAAATACTGACCAGATTTACATTTCTACAATTGCTATGTTACTTCAGTTTTGCAGTCACAATATATGAAATATATTGAATAGGTTGTTATCATTCTGGATAGTATTTGGCCATTTCAGGGCAATTTGCATTGTTCAATAATCTATGCACATTCTCTGTTGTGTTTTGAGTAATAATTATGGAAAATAAGTTTTCGTTAAATTCATCACTTATGTGCATGCATTTAAATATTATATTGCATTATATTATATTATATTAAACAACTAAATAACAAAGAAGACTTTTAAAGAAGAGTTTGATCTTGTTAATTGTGTCTTATATTATATTATTTTATATTATAGCACCATATAACAAAATAACACTTGAAATCTCATAAATATATATATATATATATATATATATATATATATATATATATATATATATATTTATTTATTTAATTAATATATATATATTTATATATTTATATATATATAAAACCATATATATATATATATATATATTTATTTATATATTTATATATATAAAACCAAATATTTATATATATAAAACCAAATATATATATATATATATATATATATATATATATATATATATGTTTGGTATTATATGTGATGGAGAATTTGCAGATTTTGTGTTTTACTTTATAACATTATAAATGTATTTACTGCCACTTTTAATCAATTGAATGCGTCCTTGCTGAATAATAGCATAAGATATAAGTTATATTAGCATTATTATATTACATGTGTGTGTGTGTCGGGGTATTTGCAGGGTTCCAGTTTTATGTGAAGCATAATGTTGATTTGATCTGGTTTAGTTGGCTGCGGTTTCTTCGGCCCACAGCGAGAGGTTATTATAGGACCCCTCATTTGTCACCTACGATGCTGGAATTTGGGGCCAAATTTAATTTCTTTTAAGAGCAACATTTGTCAGCGAGGATGTTGTTCATTAACAGCACCTGCAAGTTTCAAATTGGAGTACAATTATGTTGAAAGCACGCAAGACTTATGTGTAAGTGTTCCTTAAGGTATTTAATGAGTTTTGGCCGGGTCTTCGCTCGTGTAAATCTTAGTTTTAAATCTCAGAGGAAAGGTTGCTCTTTCTTAGTTCAGGAGACTTAATGGTGTTCTCAATTATTTGTATTTGAAGTATCAACTTGTGTTCAGACTAAACATAGACACAAATGAGTCATACGGCAAGAGTATTGAACATTAATGTGCGTGGCATGTTAGGAGAATATGATGAGTTCATCACTTTGGCTTGCAAGCATTTGTATCTTGGCAAGTCCGAGTGTAGTTTGAGATGTTTTGAGATCTCATCTGAAACTTTTCTCATGCAGGAGAAAATCTCAGATGCTCCATTTAATCTAGATATAAGTGTGGTTGTAGTTTGGATTTGAAAACATTCAGCTAAACCTGCATTAAGAATCAATACAACTATTGAATTTGTGCCAACTAAACCAGAGATACAAGTTGTCAACACGCAAAATCAACATGACCATTGCATTTTTATCACTACCCGGCTGAAAAATCCAACATAAACCAGCATGGATTCCTTACTGAGATATGAAAACCAAGATAAATGCCTAATAAAAGCATAAACATGAGCAGTTTGTTCAATAACAAGGGTTATGAGAAGATCTCAGTTAATAATGAAAGTTGCTGTTTTTAAAGACTTACTTAGGAACTCACAAAATCCAGCACATAGTAAAAGGTCATTGTGGTCAGGAGCTTGAAATATTGTTGACAATAGTGATAGCATGCACTTTCAACAAATGCTGAAAGAGAATTCATTTATCCAAAGCCAATGGCGAAGCGGCCAACTAAAGGAACACTAATCACCATAATAGTGACTTCAACATTTGTACATGTACCATATGAAAAATAAAGCCAAACTGGTAATGAGTGAATACGGTACTGCGGTTTTTGGAGTTGTTTAATCATCGTCTGGTGAGATATTGATTTTATTTGCAGTTGATTTAAGGCTGTGAGTCAGGTCGCTTTAATTTCTCTTTTTTCTGTTCTTGTTGTTCTTCTTATCTTCAGTGTTTCTGCTTGTGAACTGCAAGTGTCTTTACTAATGCTCAGAGCGAATCTACTTTATTTCATGAACTGCGACTGTTCCAGTGTTACTTTTACTCTCTATAGATTGAGACCATATAAAAACTGAGCAGTGTGTGTTTAACACTGAGGATTTGACTGTGTACCAGTAAACATATAAGCGGGGTTGGGGAGTAACGAAATACAAGTAACTTAGTTACGTATTTAAAATACAAAATTTGAGTAACTGTATTTCATTTTAAATGGGTGGTAATCAGATTACAGTTACATCTGAAAAGTGTTTTAGATTACCAAAGTGATTACTTTGAGTTTTAATGTCATTTAAACAGCGATTGGTGATTCTCTGACTCTGACCGTCTGAAAAAGCGGAGTTAAGTTTCATGTTTTCCACTGTTTTCATGTTTTGTTGTTTGTGAGTCATTTTATAATTGTAAAAAGGTCACTGCAACTTTTTCTCACAATTTGTTTTTTCCCTCACAGTTGTGAGTTTGCATTTCACAATTCTGACTTCTTTTTCTCAGAATTGCGAGATTTAAACTCACAATTGCAAGTTATAAAGTCAGAATTGGGAGAAATGAACTTGCAATACTGACTTTTTTTCTTGCAATTGTGAATTTAGTATGAGTTTATATCTCATAATTCTGACTTTTCTCAATATTGTGAGTTTATATCTCATAATTCTGACTTTTCTCAATATTATGAGTTTATATCTCATAATTCTGACTTTTCTCAATATTGTGAGTTTATATCTCATAATTCTGACTTTTCTCAATATTGTGAGTTTATATCTCATAATTCTTACTTTATAACTCGCAATTGCAACTTTATATCTCACAATTCTGAGGGAAAAGTCAGAATTGTGAGATAAAACTTGCAATGACCTTTTTTGTGTTTGTTCCACACTTATTAGTATTCCAAAGTATTCTAAAGTATTTAGATTAAGTTACTAAACTTGAGTAATGTAACAAAATACGTTACAAATGACTTTTTAAAGCATGTATTTTGAAATAAAAGTAAAAGTGAAATTAAAAGTAACCCACCCAGCCCTGGATATAAGTGGCAACATGCATTAGAAAATTGCAATTGACCCTTCGCAAAGACCGGCCCCCTTTAGTTACTGTTGCTATGTCCGACAAGCCTCTCACGCCACACATCATGTTTTCACGCAGTGTGAAAACAGTTTCATATTTAAAATATAGTAATTTTTTAAAAGAAATTTAAACAATCAATCGTGACAGATCGCTGTAGCTCCGATCATCTCTTCATACTAGTTCATTTATAGCATCAAATAAACATGAATGAACATCAGAAGGAATGTTGTTTCAAGCGCGGAAAGACGTGATTCAAGTTCACCAACGTTAATCTACTAACTCCCCTGACTGCTTTGACGGGCAAAATGGCGGATTCGAGGTTATGATTGGTCAGATCGGCTGTCAATCAAACTGTTTGCGAAGGGTGTTCTCATAATTAATTTGCTCTTTCCAGTCCAAAAGTCTTGCGTCATCTCATTTTCACCTCCGCATCTGTGACGTTGACAACACTGGCCACAAGTATGTAATGGTTTACACTCGCAGCCCTTGCATCTGTTCGTCTGGCCGTCATTGTTCTTGCTTGTATATTCAACAGGTTCTTCTGGGTTTTGCCGTATATAGGTCCGTGCATACTGTATCTCCCAGCTCCCACATTATTAATGCATCTACCCAGTGAAGTCATAACAAATAATAAATCACACTAGGGACCAACACCTTTCACATTAAGTTCATGTTCTGTTTCACTGAGCTGGAAAGAAGGCAAACGAAAGAGAAATACACGACTTCTCATATCTCTGAGATCAATCCGCTGCGGTGACTTTCACCCATCCTAGTCATTATCCTATTTATGGATATAATGGGCTGAGTAAGTGTGATTATTTTTGTGTGTGTATCCGACCTTCCCAACCACCAGCATCTTAACAAGCTTTTTTCCACATCGTGTATTCAAATGGGCGTCTGCAGTAAATGCTAGTTGTGGAAATGTAAATCTCTCTCCGTCTCCTGCTATTTTCCCTGTTATTGTTTTTGGGTGATTAATTCATAAGAATGAGAATGCAAAATATGTGTGTTTGACAGTGTATTTAAGAACACCCCGGGGTCTGATTTAATGGCCGCTGTCTGACAAGCAGAAAAGTTTGGGGTCAGTACGATTTTGAAAGAAGTCTCTTATGCTCACCAAGGATTTATTCGATCAAAAATACTGTAAAAAGTAGTATTGTGAAATATTATTACAATTTAAAATAGCTATTTTCTATGTGAATAGGTTTTAACCTGTAATTTATTCCTGTGTCAAAGTTTTCAGCATCATTACTCCAGTCTTCAGTGTCACATGATCCTTCCGAAATCATTCTGATTTGCTGCTCAAGAATAATTTCGTTGTAATTTGTTCAAACCTTCGACCCTAAGCGCTGAACTTCAGCACAATTTGAGCAATCATAGAGAATCACCCTGGCAACCAAACGCTGGTCACAGGCTTTTACATATTGCAGACTGACTATTGAATTTAAACATATTCTATGAACAATGTTTTTGTGCTAAAGTAATGAGAACATTATTAAAAGCCAGATAGCTTTGTACGAAGATTCTGTTAACATTACAGGGATAATGTTTGTTCATAACTTTCAGAGAACCTTGCCAGAATGTTCTGAGAACGTTCTCTGTTAGCTGGGGCTGTACTAGTAGTGAAGGTGTTAAATATGTCTTAGATGTATTTGTCTAAACCGACCCATCACACTTTTTGCACGTTTACATTTGGTGTCCACAAAGATTTCAGATATTGCCTTCTTTGTGCAGACATTTTGTCCCCATAACGTAGGGTTTACCTGAACCACCCACACACACACACACATGTTGTGTTTTCATGTTTTATGGGGACATTCCATAGGCGTAATGGTTTTTATACCCATCACAGAAAATGTTCTGCTATCTTTTACATTTTCATAAAAGATAATTCTGTATGATTTATAAGCTTGTTTCCTCATGGGGACCAAAAAAATGTCCCCACAAGATCAAAATTTACTAGTATTACTATACCTGTGGGGACATTTGGTCCCCATAACGTAGGGAATACCCACACACACACACACACACACACACACACACGTTGTGTTTTCATGTTTTATGGGGACATTCCATAGGCGCAATGGTTTTTATACCCATCACAGAAAATGTTCTGCTATTTTAGATTTTCAAAAAAGATCATTCTGTATGATTTATACGCTTGTTTCCTCATGGGGACCAACAAAATGTCCCCACAAAATCAAAATTTACTAGTATTACTATACCTGTGGGGACATTTGGTCCCCATAATGTAGGGAATACCCACACACACACACACACACGTTGTGTTTTCATGGTTTATGGGGACATTCCATAGGCGTAATGGTTTTTCTACTGTACAAACTGTACATTCTGTCCCCCTACACTACCCCTACCCCTAAACCTACCCATCACACAAAATGTTCTGCTATTTTACATTTTCAAAAAAGATCATTCTGTATGATTTATAACCTTGTTTCCTCATGGGGACCAAAAAGATCAAAATTTACTAGTATTACTATACCTGTGGGGACATTTGGTCCCCATAATGTAGGGAATACCCACACACACACACATATATACACACACACACACACACACGTTGTGTTTTCATGTTTTATGGGGACGTTCCATAGGCGTAATGGTTTTTATACCCATCACAGAAAATGTTCTGCTATTTTACATTTTCAAAAAAGATCATTCTGTATGATTTATAAGCTCGTTTCCTCATGGGGACCAAAAAAATGTCCCCACAAGACATTTAGTCCCTATAAAGTAGGGAATACCCACACACACACACACACACACACACACACACATCTGTTTTGCTATCTCAGTGGGGACATTCATAGACTTCCATTGATTTTATATCAGGTCAGTGATATTTTCTCTCTCCTAACTCAACCTCTACACCTAAACCTACCATCACAGAATCATGTGACCATCACTAGATTTAAATAAAAACATCTTTTGCTTGATTTATAAGCCTTTTTATCTAGTGAGGACCAGTCAATGTCTCACTAGTGGCTTGAGAAAGTGTTTCACAGTATAAATGACGACATTTGGTGCTCACAAGTATAGACAAAACAAGTACACACAACACACAATCAAATGTCTTTGAGCAAACAGAAGTTGGATTAGATCATCTCAAGTTTATCAAATGGCACGTTTGAAAGTTGTAAACCCCGTTGTAAAACATCAGGGTTCACAGCCTACAGAAAACCACAGAGAAATCTCACACACCTGATCTGTGCGTCACGCCATCTTCATCTCAACGCTCTGCGTTTCCCAGCTTCTTTGTAGTGTCAGACTGCCAGCAAATTGCTCTGAGACTATTTGAGAGAGTTTTTTACTTGATGCTCTAAATTGCTTTAATAGCAGAAGCTGACATGCATAATTTGTTATTTTCCTCCCTTAATTCTTGGCAAAATGGAGTCTATCAGCATTAGACCCCGGAGACGCTGGATTCCTCTCCCCTTTCAGTCGGAATTAAGCTGAGAAGATATTGCTATATTTTTGCATACATTGAGATTAAGTTGCAGCTCTGAATGGATACATCTGTAGCTTTAATAGCAGGACTCAACTTTTAAAAGATGCGATGCTTTTCTCATTTGTACTTTATTTAAGTTTAAAATAGTGCTTTTTCCCATGTGTCCCCAGTGCATTTCTCAGCCTGATGCCCTCATTGCATAATGTTCGATTCTATGCATAAAATGTGTTCAAATGCATATCTTGTGAAGAGCTAAGTTCAGCGGTGGTGTCAGCGCCGAATAAAACGCCACGACTAATATTAGTTAAGGACTAGTTCTGTGTGCATTTAAAGTCGGAGGTGGTTGAATAAATGCTTCTGTTCGCTTATGCAATGCTAGCATTTGTTCTGCAGGTGCATGAACATTTAACCGTTTTGCTGAATACGTTCTATTTTCATGCAATAAAGGAACGTTGACTTATTGATGCAGTATGTGCTTAAAAGTGCATGTTTTCCTTAGTGTGTGGAACATAACTAGTTTCTTTTTGGTAAGCTAGCTGGTCACCAGCTACGAAAACCAACATGACAACCTGACAATTGTCCAAATCTGACGTGTCGTGACACACGATAAAAGAAATCTTTTCCATGTTAATCAGAGTTTTTGTCCTAACCGGCCGTGATGGCGATTCTATTTTAGCAACAATTTCAATTTTTCGAAAAGTCGCAGCTGGAATAACAACACAAAGTATGATAGTGATAATCTCAGGTAATGTTTATGTGAGTTTTAATATCATTTTGTCTTTTATAGCCGTACTGAAAGCAACAACGGACAATTAACCCTTCGCCGGGAGTTTGATTGACAGGCGATCTGACCAATCATAACCCCGAATCCACCATTTTGTCCGTCAAAGCGGTCAGGGGAGTTAGTAGATTAACGTTGGTGAACTTGAACTTGATAAATTGTGTGTCCTCGCGTCTTTCCACGCTTGAAACAACATTCCTTCTGATGTTCATTCATGTTTATTAACTAGTATGAAGAGATGATCGGAGCTACAGCGATCTGTCACGACACATTAAAGACACACTAGACGCTATTTATCGTTTAAACTTCTTTATAATATTACACTATTTTAAATATGAAACTGTTTCATACGTTGTCAGTGTCCTCTTTGCTCCGCGATGTATGTTTCACTGCGTGAGAACATGATGTGTGGCGTGAGAGCGCATAGCAACAGTAACTAAAGGGGGCGGGTCTTCGCGAAGGGTCAATTCACGTCAGAACGAATGAAAGGAAACAAGTACATTCAACTCATTGTGAACAGACAAGTGTATTCTATGACTTAGGGATTTTAATAATGTTAAAACGGTTTAATAGTCATGAATTTGTACTCCCGCCCACGCACTCTTCTGATTGGCTGGCTATTTTTGATTGACATTATCACGTCTCAAAGTCCCGTCACGTCCGGTGTGGACAGACAAATTGTTTGTCGCTAGAATCTTATTGCATCGAGTCTGAATTAGGACGCAGCGTGAAGCCGTGCAGCGATTGCACATTTCCAAGAAGGAAATTCTGAGATGAATATCCATGGCGGTTCAAGCTGGGCAGTGCTGCTTTGTTACAGGCTTTGGCGCTGGTTGACTTGCTGGTTAAGCTAATTAAGAAAGCTTGAAAGGGATGCTATGGTGCAAAGACAGCAAAAGAAGCCCAATTTGTTCCAAGCGAACTCGCTAAATAAGAACACAGTCGCAGGTTTATTTCTGCTTTAGTTCTCATTAATAATGCCTCATTACTGTGTTAGCTGGAGTTAGAGATGGTATGCATTCACTTAATTGCAGAAAGAAGTCTATAGCACGGGGCTAATTTGTGTTAGATGACGTTGCCGGTTAAACGGCTTGTCGCTCGTGTGCTTGTGGTGCACATCAATCAAACTAAATGCTGCTTTGTTTGACCGACAAAATGACTTCTTGGCTATATTGTGTTCTGATATCACCTTCAACTCGTGCACTCGCTGCTACCCTCGCCACAGATTAATGTGTTTGACAAGCCACTGAGCAAGAAAATGCATTAATTGCTACTCAAAGCAGAGAGCTATCTTGGGAGCTCTTGTTCAGAAAATTAAGCATTTTTCCTTTTCTTTTTTTCCTCTCGGAGACGCCATGTGCTGCTGAACACAGCCAGGGTTGGCAGCGCTGGATCAGAAAGCACGGCTTTCGGGGGGGACTTTGCGGATCGGCGCGCGCGGCCTCCGCTCAGAAAGCAACAGCGATTTGATGAAGGCCTAATCAGCGAAATGGCACGATGATTCAGCTCGCTGTGGCCACCGTACAAAGCCGAAAATCTGAAGTCTTGTTCCACATGATGAGCGTTTTTATCCTCATTGCATTATGATCCCGGCGGTCTGGACTCGTGTCTTTTACAATTTGCTTTCCGAGTTAAACAGGACATCCTGATGTCTACAAAGAGCAAGGGCTATTTTTTACGACTCGTAAAATGTCGCATTGATTTCAGTCGACGGAACTGTTAAGTGTAACTGTACTTCGCTCGCTAGTGTAAATACACGCTATTACATTCATTTCTTGTATTGTTCTACTTGTGAATTAATGCAAAAGCTAGAAAGAAAGCCAGACCTGCTTAAACAAACCCAATGCAAGCACCTGAATGCAAATGCTGCTACGCCGGCTCAATGTAGTTCGTCTTTGCGTGGTGGAAAGTGTCAGAGCATGAATTTATAATGCAAACGTTGCATTTTCGGCATCGCCACCAGGGGTGCTTTAGAGGACATTGGCACGAACTGACTCCTTTTATGAACACTTTAATCTGTCAATTGAGAAACAGTTTGAACAGAAATTGGATTCAAATTAGATTTTGGAGTTAATGCACAGGTAATTCTGAAGTTTTAGTACTTTTATTCGGGAAGGATGCATTAAATTGATCAAAAAGTGAGGGGGATGCGTCACACACACACACCATTTTCCACAAAAATATTAGTCGCACAATTGTTTTCATGCTTGATAATAATAAGTAAAGATTTTAAGCACCAAATCAACTTATTAAAATGATTTAAATTTTTATCTCGGATATGGGTTTTTGTTGTTGTTTTCTCTCACTTGTTTCATTCATAGACTTATACAGATGCATGATTTTATTTTTTAGACTTTATTGACCAGCTTGACTAGTTTAGCCATGATGACTGTACAAAAAAGTATGGTGAGGTAAGTATGGTAATATTGGTACCGTTATATGCAAATATGCAAATGACCATAGTATCCTGGTACTTTTTTTTTAGTGCGTCACTATGTTGGTTTTACTCTAACTGGTCGTGAAATTTAAAACATAAGCATGGCTTGTTATTGAGACATAAGTATTGATTATCAATACCCAATACCGGCTGGAATTGTAGTTAATCAGTTGTACAAAGTCTCCTGGATGGTCCGTTGTCTTTCTGAAGATGCATATCCATTTAGCCATGAGGGCAAATATCAATCTCGGAGTGTAATTACAGGGGGCAGAGCCAATAGAGAAGGGGATTATGGGAGACGAATGGAAGAAGTCTACGATATTAAGTTTGCCGTGCCAGCATGCAATTTCTGCTATTCTGATTGATAATTTAAAAAGCGGACTCAAAGTAAACCGGCGCTGTGATGGCGTCTGCCCTCCGTTCGGAGGTGTTCAGGGGGGCGGCGGTGTTAATGAATGCATGGTCAGGTTTGGTTGTGTTAATTGCTGAGTGATGGGGAAGAGAGAGAGTCTATGGAGAGCACGATCGATACGAACGAGGCCTGTTGTTACTGGTCTGTCAAGAGTGGATAACTGGGCAATTTCTCCGGCGTGTTTAGGGAGTGTGTGTGTGTGTGTGTGTGTTTGTGCACGTGTGCTGCATGGACATTCGCTCGGTGGAGGTCAATGTGCATACTGATCCATGTGTGCAGGAGGAAACACACACATGAGTGACCGTCTACAGGGTTGGGGAGTAACGAAATACAAGTAATTTAGTGACGTATTTAAAATACAAAATTTGAGTAACTGTATTTCATCACAGTTACATTTTAAATGGGTGGTAATCAGATTACAGTTACATCTGAAAAGTATTTGTAGTTGTTTGTGAGTTAAAAAGTATTTGTAGTTGTTTGTGAGTTGTCACAATTGTAAGTTATAAAGTCAGAATTGGGAGATATGAACTTGCAAAACTGAATTTTTTTCTTGCAATTGTGAATTTAGTATGAGTTTATATCTCATAATTCTGACTTTTCTCAATATTGTGAGTTTATATCTCATAATTCTGACTTTTCTCAATATTGTGAGTTTATATCTCATAATTCTGACTTTATAACTCACAACTGCAACTTTATATCACGCAATTCTGAGGGAAAAAGTCAGAATTGTGAGATAAAAACTTGCAATGACCTTTTTTGTGTTTGTTCCACACTTATTAGAATTCCAAAGTATTCTAAAGTATTTAGATTAAGTTACTAAACTTGAGTAATGTAACGAAATACGTTACAAATGACTTTTTAAAGTATGTATTTTGTAATCTGTAGTGAAATACATTTTAAAAGTAACCCACCCAGCCCTGAATGTTTATGTGTGTAGAGTAAGATGTCTAAAGTGCCAGTACTTTGATGCGCTATTAATACAAAAAACTGATTTGATTCGATAACCAAAAATATTGGTGCATGCCTGTGTGAAAATCTCAAAGAAGCTCAAGAAGAGGCTGCTGTCTTTTTTTTTAGTTTGTTTTACAGCCACCACCAAACCAAACATTGTCATATGCTTGTTTTTTAGTGTACTGTACCATTGTAGATGTGAATGTCCCATGTTTTTAGAAAAAGAAGTGAGAATTGTGAAATGCAAACTCACAATTGTGAGGGAAAAAACAAATTGTGAGAAAAAGTTGCAGTGACGAGTGAATTATAAAATGACTCACAAACAACTATCACAAAACATGAAAACAGTGGAAAACATGAAACTGAACTCTTTTTCAGACGGTCAGAGTCAGAGAATCACCAATCGCTGTTTAAATGACATTAAAACTCAAAGTAATCACTTTGGTAATCTAAAACACTTTTCAGATGTAACTGTAATCTGATTACCACCCATTTAAAATGTCACTGTAATGAAACACAGTTACTGAAATTTTGTATTTTAAATACGGAACTAAGTTACTTGTATTTCGTTGCTCCCCAACCCTGTTTGCACATCTAAAAACATTAGCATATATCACAAATCACCATTACATCAGCAACAAATCATTTTTTGTATCACCATTCATACTTTTTTCGACCACGGTCCTTTGAAAAATCTTCATAGTTTGACAACTAGTTTAGTATTTTATATTTGAACATTTTATAATACTCTTTAAATACATTAAAACTATGTTTACTTCCTTTATAAGTTTGATCTTTTGCCAATTTGCTGATTATGAATATTAACTAATATTTAATTGTCTAGTATCACCCTTTATATATATATATATATATTTTTCAAATCCCTTAAAGTATAGGCCTATTGCATTTTAAAAGTATTCCTAATGTGTATTATAATGCATTATATCTTTTCAAAAATAATTGTAACCAAAGTTAAAACGCATTATAATATCTGCAAATTCCTTGTTACATCTGAAATTGGTTGTCTGTGATGTGTTTTAATGCATTACACTTTCTAAAGGTGTGTTTAATTAATAGATAAGTATTAAAACGCATTATAACTGCGCTTACAATTATTCATACGATCCATTACAAGGCATAATTAATGCATTAAAATACTTATATAATGCATTATGTGTAAAGGTTGCCATTTTTTCAGTAGCATAATAGTTTATTCTTTGTAATTGTTATTGTGAATGGAGAGATTTCAACAGTATTGTTATCGACAGCCTGTTGTGCGTGTGTTGTCTTCATGACAGGAGAGTTCAGGTTGGAGGCGAGCAGAGTAGATGACAGTACTTCAAAGGTGATTGCGCGCCGTGTTTTAAAGTGTGTGTGTGATATGACGAGTGTGTGTTTGTGCGAATAAACCCAAGACAGGTTGCAGCTGACAGCTAAAAACAAAACAGGTCACCTCTCATGGGAAACAAATCCTCCGTGGAGACACTTCAGCCCTGCGGTGCGAAACGCGCTTTAATGAATTCATTCAAAATGTTTATAGCGAAACATCTGACGCCATAAACTAGATCTCATTTCAGCCCTGAAACAAACCGGTTTCGTCTGGGCTAACTTTCTAATGCTACTGCAACATCTCAGAGAACTAATTACTTTAAGAAATAACCTTTATTAATTCATCTCTAGTGCATTTGCCACCTTTCTCTTATATTGTACCATTTTAAAGTGGCAAAAGGCCACACGAATAACAGTCTGAAAATGTCATAGTGTCCTTGTAGATTTTCTTTATGATAGCAGTCGTCATCTAACTCTGATGGATTGCTTTAGTAAATGCTAAAAGCTGTGTGCACCTTATGTTTCCAGAAAGTGTTCAGAAGTATGATGTTATCATATATGTGCTGCGGCCATATAAAATGCAACGTTTATCGTGATTGCATCTAAACTGCACGTTACCAAGAAGTGCTGTCTGACCGCCACATAAAGCAACCTTTTTGTTGTTCTTCTTCATCCAAACTTTGTCAAGACACCTTTATTTCTGTAGCGTTTTATATAACAAGTCAAGTCACCTTTATAAAAGTCACATTTTATCACCGCTATCTTAATGATATCTCCCAAGGGTAGCATGTACAGGGTGAAAAGCAACGGTCCTAGGACTGAGCCTTGTGGTACTCCATACTAACCTTTGGCGTCTCTTCATTTACGGCTACAAACTGATAACAGTCAGAGTTCAATTCAGCTGTAAGCATCTCAACAGAAGACAATAGTGTCACTATTAAGTGTAATATTGATTCAATTCAGGTCAATAAGAGCGTGCAAAATTTGTCAAATATGAAGCAAATTTGATTAATCTATAAAGCCGCTCTAGGGACGACAATAGTGTCATTATCTAGCTCTAGTTTTGTAACTAGATAATATGTCTCAGTAACTAGTTATTCCACAGAAGTCTTCATTGTTTCAGTCCTGTGAGTGTTTTGTTTTTCGGCCGTACTATAGGCTCAATATTCGCTGCAAAAACCCATTTAGTCTCAGTCCTAAGGAGTTTTAGATCTTCACGCTTTGGTCTAGAAACTTTCAAGATCTAACATTTCTCAGCGGTCGGCTAAATGGACAAAACCCGCCACCGTCCCGGCTTTCTTATTTTTATAGATCCCGGGGTCTCGTCTCGGCTAATGGCTGTTGTCGTCTGTGGATTCTTAGTATGTATGATCGAATGGCTCTTAAAAGGATCTAAAATAAATATACGTCCTGTTGATTTGTTGAAAGGCAAGAGACCCCCTTGATCTGGTGCCATTTGTCTGTCAGGGGATGTTGAAGCACAGAAATGATGTCCTTGGATTGATTTGAGAGATGGAGTCAAAATATGTACGAATTGATCTTTATAACAGGGTTTCAGAAAGTGGTGACTGCTGTCATTAGCTGAAAATGGATCCCGTGGTGTGCGGAGGTTTGCGACTCTGGCAGGTTGTAATTTGTGCGCATTTTCATATTCATTTTCTTTTACTGTCATTTCCTGTTAAAATGCAGGGGTAAATAGAAACAAGGTTGAAGTTCTTGCATGAGGCATTGCAAAAAAAAGCAAACAAACCCCAAATTCGAAGCGGTGGAATAAAAATGTCACTTTCGGAAAGGCAAAATGAATCAAATGATCTCACAGCACACCGCCGACTGTCATCCGCAGCTTTCATTGGCTGCCGTCTCTGAAAAGCAAGTGGTAAACACTCCATCAGAGGAAGTGCACAATGAGAGGAGTGAAACATGATTAACAAATATCTCTCTCAACGCTTGCTGCTGCAAAGAGAGGTTTTGTCTCATAAGCCCTTCAATCATTTCCTAAAAAAAACAGAATAATATTTGTTTCTCTCTCCGGCTGATTTCACCACTGTGCATAAGATGGAAAGAGCTTGTAGCATTAGTGGCAGCAGCCTCTCGGAGGAAACATTTCGTTGCTCAGAGTTTGTTCTTTCATACTTCGGTAAACATAATGTAGGTCTCAGTGATGCTTCATTTAAAAAAATCAACTCTGTTGACGTTTCTCTTAAGATTCTGTTGGAGTGGAATTTTCAGCATCCTAATCAATGATGATCATGTTCATTTAGGTTTCTGTCGTAAGCAGACTGAGCAACAAACATCAGGACATTTTGTTGGTCACTTCATGTCTAATTCTATTGTGGTCACCCCGTCTCTATTGATGCACTTTCCAAAATGATACGAATATAAGCCTTTCAGAATATGCACAAATGCATTTGATGCGAATGCATTCTCTCGAATTTAACTATTTCTGTCCAAATATACGGCATAAAACAGCCTGTGATTTTCTGTTCTACAGCAGGTCTACATACCCACTAAATACCTTTTGCTGTTTTTGATTGGATGCACAACATCAGTATCAGTAAAAAATACATAGTGTCTTCTTCTATAAATATGATATTTCTTTAGCTCACTCAAAAACAAATGCTCTTTATTGGCATTGATGGTCCCATGAAGAACATTTACAGGATTAGTTTACTTTAAAATTACTCCAAGATTTACTCACCCTCAAGCCATCCTGCAGTAGGTGTATATGGCTTTCTTCCCTCTGATGAACACAATGCATTAGAGCTTTATAATGGCAGTGAACGGGACGAGTATGAAGCTGAAGAAAGTGCGTAAACACGACTCTGGAGGGTTAATAAAGGCCTTCCGATGCATTTGTGTGAGAAAAATATCCATATTTAACAACTTATGAAGTAAAATATCTAGCTTTCGCCAGACCGTCTTCCGTATTCAACTTACTGACCTCCGCAAGTTGTATATGGAAGGGACGTAACGTAAGCGTTTTGAAAGGCAAGAGGGAGTTACACTTTCTTAGTGGAATATGGAAGGCGGTCTGGCAGAAACTAGATATTTTACTTTAAAGCCTGTTAAAAATGGAGAATGCCCTCTTCAGGTTGGTGGAGAGCTCCTGCCTCAAGTGGAGGAGTTCAAGTATCTTGGGGTCTTGTTCACGAGTGAGGGAAGGAAGGAGCGTGAGGTTGACGGACGGATCGGTGCAGCTTCTGATGTACCGGTCTGTCGTGGTGAAGGAGGAGCTGAGCTGCAAGGCGAAGCTCTCGATTTACTGGTCAATCTACGTTCCTACTCTCACCTATGGTCATGAGCTTTGGGTCATGACTGAAAGAATGAGATCCCGGATACAGGTGGCCGAAATGAGCTTCCTCCGCAGGGTGGCAGGGTGGCAGGGCGCTCCCTTAGAGATAGGGTGAGGAGCTCGGTCACTCGGGAGGAGCTCAAAGTAGATCCGTTGCTCCTTCACCTCGAGAGGAGTCAGCGGAGGTGGCTCGGGCATCTGTTTCGGATGCCTCCTGGACGCCTCCCTAGGGAGGTGTTCTGGGCGTTTCCCAAAGGGAGAAGGCCCTGGGGAAGACCTAGGACACGCTGGAGAGACTGGCCTGGCCTGGGAACGCCTCGGTGTCCCCCCGGAAGAGCTGGAGGAAGTGTCTGGAGGAAGTGTCTGGGGAGAGGGAAGTCTGGGCGTTTCTTCTTAGACTTCTGCCCCCGCGCCCCGGCCCTGGATAAGCGGTAGAAGATAGATGGATATTTTTCATACGCAAACGGATTGCGGCCTTCACCTCATAAGGCCTTCATTAAGCCGTGTGGAGTACGTTTATAATGGATGGATGCACTTTCCTCAGCTTCATACTCGTTGGTCCCCCTCACTGCCATTATAAAGCTTGGATGCGTCAGGATACTTCTTACCTTAACTCTGATTGTGTTCATCAGAAAGAAGAAAGTCATATACGCCCAGGATGGCTTGAGGGTGAGGAAATCTTGGAATAATTTTCATTTCAATCCTTTAACATCCATGAAATCTTTCCATTGCACAAATAGTCGTTAGATTGTTAAAATGTTCTTTAGACTATGATAAAATAGTTCTTTTAAAGAACTGATTCCAAACATAAATAAATAAATGATGACAGAATTATTCATTTCCGAGCAGTCATATCACCCTGTAACCCACGACTGGTTTCCCACTGAAGCTAAGCAGGGCGGAGTCTGGTTAGTACCTGGATGGGAGACTCCTGGGAAAAACTAGGTTGCTTCTGGTGTTAGCGAGGCCAGCAGGGGGCGCTCACCCTGTGTGGGTCCTAACGCCCCAGTATAGCGATGGGGACACTATGCTGTCAAAAAGCATCCTGGTCATTAAAAATCCCAGGATGTCTTTTGAAAAGAGTAGGGGTGTAACCCAGGCATCCTGGCCCAATTTACCCACTGGCCTCTGTCCATCATGGCCCCGTATACTGATAGGCTTCATCACTGTCTCCTCTCCACCAATAAGCTGTTGTGTGGTGGACGCAATATGGCTGCCGCACATTGGTGGTGGATGAGGAAATTCCACATGTAAAACGCTTTGTGTACGCAGAAAATGTTATTAATTTCCCAAATGAACTTCAGCAGTATTTTCTCAGTTGCAGAAACCGTCATATTTTCATTAAATGAGCAGCACAAAACAGAACGCACACAAACACAGACGTCTGCTGTGAATCTGTGCGCCGGCCTTTATGCGTCATTGCATCTTTTCCCATAATGACCAAATAGTCCACAAAGCACACAAGAGCCTCACCAAATGAGAAATCAATAATGTCAATAAGAGCGCATTAAGATGGGCAGCCGCTCTTGAGTGTCCAATCCTGGCTGTGGTCATTCCTCCATTTCTTATCTCGAAATGTTTTTTTAAAAATATGTCTGCACCATTAGTGCTATTTCTAGGGAGTGACTCTCGATGATTCCGTGTCAGGATCTCATCAAACATCGCAGCGATCTCTCAACAGCCGCGGCGCGTGTTTGTGCTGCAAACGTGGCCGTCGAGCCTTTGTTGTGTTCTGCCTCATTTATCGCAGACCGGTGACAAAGATTCCCCATTACTGCGATCCACTCCAGCACAACACACACTAACAAACACAAACAGGCTGTTGTTTTAGATCTGGCTATTGCTTCTGGAAGATTTGTACAACCCAAGAGTCAGCTCAAGAGGGTTTCGTCGTCATTTAATGTTAAACTTGACTGATTCGTATTTTTGAACATGTCCAATTTTCCAAGTCTTCAGAAGTCGAGGAAAAGGACCCGACTTTAAGTTGTGCTTTGCTAAAAAAAAAATGTAATTTATGCCTCATACGCCTCACACAAATCTACAGTATAACTTCAGAAGACTTGGAATATAATACTTTTATGACACTTGTGTTATTTTTGGTGCTTGACAGCTCCTGGATGGATAGTATCCGTAAAATAGGGATGGATCACGATGGTCGACCATACATTATGTGATATACAATATTTAAAATACAGTAAAAACAGTTTAGAATCGCCGTTTTCTATGGAAGCTTGTTTCCACCATGGAATAAAAAAGATGAATTTTTAATCTCACAAATATTACTTTTTTTCTCAGAACTGCATGTTATAAAGTCAGAATTGCGAGACATAGTCAGAATTATCACATTTTTCCTTGTTATTGTAGCTTTTTTTCCCCCTTGGACATTAAAACTCACAATTATGAGAAAAAAAGTGGTAACACTTTACAACAAGGTTCATTAGTCAAACATTAGTTAATGTATTAACTAACATGAACTAACCATGAGAAATACATTTGTTACTGTATTTACTAATCTTCGTTAACATTAGTTAATGAAAACACAGTTGTTCATTGTTTGTTCATGTTAGTTCACAGTGCATTAACTAATGTTAACAAGATTTTAATAATGTATTAGTAAATGTTGAAATTAACATTAACAAAGATTAATAAATGCTGTATGAGTGCAGGTCATTATTAGTTCATGTTAACTAATGTTGTTAACTAATGAACCTTATTGTAAAGTGTTACCAAAAAGGTTTATATCCCGCAATTCTGACACAATATCCAAACGATCCTTGACTAAATAAATGCTGTTTCTAATAAGGAGGACGTTTAAGCTCTGATACTTGGTGTTTTAATGGTACAAAGACTTCTGATATGTCAAGGCACATTCGATTTCTCATGTCACGACCCCTTTAAACATTGAACAGTCATGCAAGGACATGGGAAAAAGTGTGTATATGACGACCTTATCTTCTCCGACTGAACCATTCCTTTAAATGTACACGTCAAACACGCCGATCGATTGTCGGAAACCGACATAAACCCTGCCTGAGCAAACTTTGCACCAATACAAGCCTCGTGAGAACTTGTGCGATGAATATTCCCAACCAAACAGCATCAACTTAAGTCTAAGTGAACCTCGCAGCAAATATAAACAGGAGATGGGATGTTGAAAACACACACAGCGCAATTCACTGTCAATATGTGCCAAATTGTTGGCTTACTGATGTTTTCTGTGTAACACAATATTCTACACACCCCTGCAGCCGCTATAACAGCTGTGCGACAGCGTAAGACCTTGAGCTGCGAAAGCAAACTCAGCCTGCCCGGCTCAGAAATTCATTTGCAAATTTCTCTGACAGTATGAAAGGGTGAGTCTATTCAGTCTGACAAGGCAGGGAAAACGGCTGTAAAGAAGCGTGTCGTGCGTTTGCTGCCTCTCCGTTCGTGCAAACCAAACTTTTATTGACAGACCGGACAGCGTGCTATAGGTTTAACAACTGCACTGACAGACTTGGAGGCAAAAAACTGATATCTACCCGAGGCCATTCACAAGGTCCAGGCGCTTTCGGACCGACTCTAGTCACGAGACCTCAGGAGACGGGACGCTGAAACGTTTCTGCAGCACTCGAGAGGCGTCACCAGAAGACAATCAGCCTATTGAGGCTAAAGCTGGCTGCTGTTCTGGTGCTATTAGCATCAGCATGCATGGCTTGCCTCCTGGGATTGAAGCGTAAAAAAACCACATATCCATAATCACATCTGCATAACTGCGTCATTTATTCTGCTTGGGCTCGAACATTTCTGACTTATGGTTTCATGCATTTAAACAGTGTTAGAGTGAATTACCCAAGACAAGAGCATTAAGAGTGTGTGCACGGAAAGTGTTCAATTAGCTGAAATGCTTAATGCAATGCCAATATTGCAGGTTTTATCCTTTTTTCCAATGGAGGAGCTGCAGAATGATTTCAGGTGTTTGTTGTGATTTTTGTTTCAAATAAACTTTCTATTCATCAAAGAAGCCTGAAATAAGAAGTATCTCGGTTTCCACAACTGTTTTCAGCATTAATAATCATCATAAATGTTTCTTGAGCATCAAATCATCATATTAGAATGATTTCTGAAGGGTCATGTGACACTGAAGACTGGAGTAAATTCAGCTTTGATCACTGGATATAAATTATATTTTACTATATATTCACATAGAAAACAGCTATTTTAAATTGCAATAATATTTCACAATTTTACTGTATTTTTGATCAAATAAATGCAGTTGTGACAAGCAAATCTAACCGACTTTCAACCAGTGTTGGAATATATATGAAAACACCTCACATGCACAAAGAAAAGGACTGGCTTCTTTCAGCTCATCATTTTTTGGGCATTTCGGAATTCATGAGAGAAGAGACAGAGAGAAGCAGTTTGTCATGGCAACCAGAGACATTGCAGCTACTATAAAAGTATCAGCAAATCTTTCAATTAAAAAGAAAGTGTTTTCAGTCCAGCAAACCACAGCAGAGATGCGAACTATAGAGGAGATGGACAATATTTAACTTACATTGGGAAGGGTTGGTTCGTACATGTTGAAAGCGGCTAAATGTTATGGAGCTAGAGATATGACAAAACTGGGTTGCACTTTATTTTACAGTACGTGCACTTACCTCAGAAAGTACTGGATAACGTAAGGTAATGGTGAGGTGTTGTGGTTCAGTGTTTGTACCAACTTATTGCAATTACAATAAAAAGTGCAAATATGAACATGGGGAACTGTTTGAATTGTGTAAATTTAAATTATAGACAAGTGTCATTTCACAGAATTGAATATATGTAGATTTAAAAAAAAAAAAAATATCGAATTCTGGTCATTTGATATTTGATAAAATTGAAATTTTTATGGCATTATTTTCCACATATGTATTTTCAAACAGCGTATTTTGTTCCCTGAATACTTAGAGTGTAATAAATGCCCCAAATTCAACATTCTAAAATTCAAAACACAGAAATTCTTCCGGGCTCCTCAGGGAAGAGTAGAGCTTCTCGGAAAAGTCGAATGTCGCATTATGGCCAGTTAAATCTAATAGAAATATAGTAGGCTAAATTATAGAGTTATGTATGCTAATCACTTCCATACTAAATATACTTTATACAAATGTGTCACATGCTTATTGCTACCCTTCGCAAAGCCCCGCCCCCTTTAGTTACTGTTGCTATGTCCGACAAGCCATGCGCTCTCACGCCACACATCATGTTCTCACGGAGTGAAAAATACTTCGAAACGGCTTCAAATTTTAACTATTGTAATTTTTAAAGAAGTTTCAACAATAAATAGCGTCTAGTGTGTGTTTAATGTGTCGTGACAGATCGCTGAACCGATCATCTCTTCATACTAGTTCATTTATAGCATCAAATAAACATGAATGAACATCAGAAGGAATGTTGTTTCAAGCGCGGAAAGACGTGAGGACACACAATTTATACTAACGTTAATCTACTAACTCCCCTGACTGCTTTGACAGATAAAATGGCGGATTCGGGGTTATGATTGGTCAGATCGCCTGTCAATCAAACTGTTTGCGAAGAGTCAATTGGACAAAATGGGACATTCAACTTTTCCGAGAAGTTGGACCTCTGACCTACTTTCAGTACGATCTGGATGTTTGCATTTTGAATTTTAGAATATTGAATTTGCTGTTTCGAATTTGTTATTCTTGAAAACTTGGAAGAATTCAAAAAAAAAAAAAAATACACTACATAATTATGCCATAAAAAATTTGTTCATCATCAAATGTCCAGGATTCGAGTTTAAAAAAAAAAAAAAACTATATATTTAATTCTGCTAATTCTATTCAAATTTACACAATTCAAATCTTGTCATATTTCTAGCTCCACACAAAAGCCATCAGTTCTCACATATGTCTAAAATGCGTCACAGATGAGATTTGTGAGCCGGTCACGTAAAAATTTTCAATGAATAACAACATATATTCATGAAGTGAACATCTGTGCATTGGGCCTTGAGGTGTAAAAGCAGCAAATACCATCCGCCCTCATCTCACCAATAATTCCTAAACAACTGAACGCGTTTTTTAGCCCAGTTCATGTGATGCCGAGGCATCTGAGGACCAGGAAAACTGTGTCAGCTCTCATCCAGCAATAGCCTTTCTTCACAACCAACCTGGTGCCATTGTCATGCTGGTGAAATAGAACTTAAATCAAACCCTCAGAGAACACCTTTCATGTTTCTGCAGTAACGTCGAGCGATATCTCTTGTGACTCCAGTCACGTGTGGAAATACAACAGGCTTTCCTCAGACCAAAATGTTTTTGACACGAATGCAGTTTAGCTTGGCAAATGATAATTGCTCAGTACATAACCTTAGGGCCATTGATCGCTTTGGCTCATTATATCTAACATTCTCAGAATAGTAAGTGCGCCTCCCGTGCTCTGCTGTGCCTTTACGCTGCAGTATTGAATCATTTCATTAGTTTGGGAGGTAACAGTATGGAATTCTACCTCAACCGCTGGCCTAACAAATTAGATTTAATGAACAAATGTTCTGAGCTCCTCGGAGAAACTGTATCACGCCGATCTTCATATATACTGCACATCCGCCACTGTAGTATGCTGTGCTGAGAGTCACGGCGGTGATGCTTTATTTGATGTCAACTAGCAGTCATTCGAGTATTAGTAGACCGGTTGCAAAGTCACTTATAGTCCGTAGATGGAGCATCAAAGTCAAGTCACGTTTACTTATATGGCGCTTTTTACAATGCAAATTGTGGCAAAGCAGCTTTACAGTAATAATTGGCAAATTATTTTTGGCTGCACAAAGAAAATGGTGTCATTGTGCAGCTTATTCTATATATTATTGGTTCATTCCGTTGCAAAGATCAGTAGTTATTAGTCTAGTTAATTTATGTATATCAACACTGGAGAAAACAGTGACGTAATCGTCCGGCTCGGCTCAGTTCACATACAACGGCACCAATGCAGGCGTATCAAAAACACTGCTGAATATCAAACAAGTGTCCCCAACTTAAGCAAGCCAAAGGCAACAGAGGCAAGAACCAAAACTCCAACAAAATGGAGAAAAAAAACAGGCTTTGTCCAGTTCTCCTCTGGCCAACAGTGACACTTGTCCGATACTCAGGCAGAGTTACGGTCAATAAACCGATTTGGAATCGCAACAGTCAAAATATTTAATCTAGTTCAAAATTATCAAAACTATCAACTATCAAAATTAAATGTAATTAGATATTAAACAGACAGTCTACTCATACTCTAATGACTGCTAGTTGATATGGAGTTGCAAAGTTACTTATAGTCGAGTCCCTTCGGAAAAACGCGATTATGCGATCGCTTGATTTCATGCATAATCAGCCAAAGTCCGAATATTTATGCGGGAGTCGCATTTTTTTCAAATACGCCGCACTTTCCCCGCATAAATTTCAGCAAGCAAAATATGTGGGGTTTCATAATCCCTGTATTTTCATTGAAAAAAGGCGCATATATCTTAGCAGAAAGTTGAAAAATGTTGCGTTCACTTCACACAAGTAAAGCGCCATTATTTTCCCTTTATTGTCATGGGAACCTCATGAAGTGACGTAATTACGCGACGTGAACATCATCTGTGAAACCGTGATGAAGCACGCAGATCATTCTCATTTGCCAACAAAAATAAACGCAAAAGAGCGCGCGAAGCAGTTTCCCGCTGTGTCACATGACAGTGGGGGCGAATTATTCTGCACTCCGTGCAACTGCGTGTCGGACCGCAGACGACGCTGTATATTAGTAGTGTGTAAAATAATTCACGTTGTAGTAAGAGATTGCACTTGGAAGCACTTAATTTAACAGAAGATGTGCGTTTTGTATCGTTACCTCTTCAAAACAGGAAGCACACATTTTATTTTTTTATATTTTATTTATTCATTGTTACAGAAGTTGTTGAATATTCCTTTTGTGAAGCGACAGAACTTGTTCGACTCAATGTTTTGTAAGTTTGAGCCGTGTGTTAATTACATAATAAAACAGAATGAGAACTGAAATATTGTGTGATTTAGTATCTTGAAGTATCAGAAATGACTCTTGACATGAAGGCAGTATCTAGTGAGAACAGGATGTTGATGAATCACCTTTTTTTCCTCTTTTGCATCAAACCGCAAGTTCCCGCAATTTCATCGCATAAAATTGCAAAAATATTCCACGTATTCCATCGCATTTTTTAAGAGAACGTGCCGCAAAATCAAGGACTTTTGCCCACAACAATCACAAAAAAAAAAAATCAGTGTTTTTCTGGGACTGATAGTTAGAAAAATCTCTAAAGTGGAGCATCAAAATAAAGTGCTTCTGTTAAACTGTTTCTGAATGATCTATAAAATAAAAGTGACGGAGCGCAGAATAAGAGAGGAAGCTGCGCTGCTTTAAACAGGGATCATTTGAAGACTCGATGATTTTAATGTGCAAATTGTCTCACAGCGCCATCAAAATATACTGTGAGCCGGAAAACTAAAGAATCACCACTAAAATACTATATAGTCAGGACATTTTTTGAAGGGAAGTATTACTTTGATTCAGCAAGAATGTGTTAAATGCATTAAAATAAATAATGTTTTTAAAGTTATAATGAACACTGATCCAAGGAGTGAATTTTACATTTTTACAAAGTATTCACACAGAAAACATTTTTTTAAACAGTTTATTGACGTTGAGTCTGAGTGCATTCTTTCTTTCTTTCTTTCTTTCTTTCTTTCTTTCTTTTTTTCTTTCTTTTTTTTCTTTCTTTCTTTCTTTCTTTCTCTTTCTTTTTTTTCTTTCTTTCTTTCTTTCTTTCTTTCTTTCTTTCTTTCTGTGATTTATTAAAAACTACTGTCAGGTTTTACTAAAGATACACACACACATTGTGGACAGGGTTATTCTTGCAGCTGATATTAATGCACATGCTTTTGTTGTAGTTTTCCTTTCAGACGCAAAATTTACGGGAGGAGAGTATTTAAATGAATCGTGCAAGTTTTATTTTACTTACTGGTATTTCATGATTTACCTCCCAAAACAAGCATGTTTGTTTATGATTCATGTTTTTAACTTTAAATTTTTAAACAACATCTGCAAAGTTCAAACGCTCAAAGAAATCGCTTTTTAATGACTACAACAAATGGATGGGAGGGCGAGCTTCTTCCTGGGTTAGTGACATCACAAACCCCAACATTTACATAAACCCCGCCCCCGATGACACACACACACAAAAGGGGGCGGGGCCATGTTGGGCTGCTTTAGAGTTGTTGTAGTCGAGTGTTGTTGATGCCGTCATTTTACGCTGGACTGCTTCACAAACGAGGGTCGATTCAAGGAAAAAAGATGAACATGATGCTAGTGATGAGTTGATCAACTCCACAGCAACTACATCAATTTATCCACTAACCATGTCAGTTTTCATAACGCTTTTCAAAAAGATGGTGCTTTTATTGTGTTTTTTTTATTTATTTGCCAACAAAAATAAGCACAAAAGACCACGCGAAGCAGTTTCCCGGTGTGTCACATCACAGTGGGGGCAAATTATTTTTACAGACGACGCTGTATATTAGTAGAATGTAAAATAATTTACATTGCAGTAAGAGATTGCACTTGGATTGCACATGTCAGTTTTCCTAACGCTTTTCAAAAGATGCTGCTTTTTTTATCCTTATTGGAGCTTGTCAGAGATTATTACAAACAGTCATTGTATGAGCATTCTTCTGCATTTACAGCATACGGCTTTGAAAAGAGAGAGTAAATACTGCTTTTTTCCTTGGTGAACTATTCCTGTAATATGCAAAACAGGAAAGGCTAGATATCTGATATGAAATTTGCACGTGAGCTGAAGCATCTTTATTGCAGCACGTCGACGAGCGCTGGCCGAACGAGCAGAGAGAGATGTTTTAAGAAATCAGGCTTCCTCATTTAAATTTCATTTCTCCCCCTTGTTCCGCGAGCTCCTATCTTCAAACCAATCTCCTTATGTAAATTGGATCTGATCTAATATATATAAAAAGAGACCAGGAGAGTACAGTACCCTCTCATTTACTATTATTCTTACGGCACGGCTCTTCTCTGGAACATTCTGCCATGTACCCGTCGTCGTCTTTCTGCTCTCGCTCCGCCGTCTTCTCAAAGGTATTCGGGGAATTTGTTTTCTTTTTTCCCCGCGTTCACCACTGCATTTCTTTCTTTTGGTAAATAATGCTATTTCATCCCGCCGACTTCATAATAATCACACTATGTTTGAAGTCGTAAAGTTTGGATTCTCTCGGCCTTTCACATCTCTTTGGTGTTCTCTGCTAATAAAGCGAACCCAAAATGTGTTTTTGCTGCTTTTTATTTTTTTATTTTTTTTTACGCTACAGCAGTGTTTCTGTAGTGTATTTCGCCTAAAGTGACATTGTGAAAGGACAAGTATTGCTAAGTAAGAGCACTGAATAAAAGCTGATTGATAGGCTTTAGTTTTCAAAGCTGACTTTTGAAGTGCCGTACACTGGAGAATGAATTTCTGGGGGTTTGAAGAAAAAGTGCGGAGGTCTTTGTTGAAGGACTTTCTCTGGAAGTCTTAGAAACATATCTATTCATTTAATATTTTCTATTAAAACTCTCAAAGTCAGTGGAGCTGCTGTAAAGCACATCTGACCAGCCTGTACGTTCAAATAAGACATTTAAATGCTATTTTATACTGCAAATGTTAAGGGATACTTGAATTAAAATATTTATGAATTAACCTTAAAGAGCCTGAAGAAGAAACTCTCTGAATCAGATTAAAAACAGAAATGAATGGGTTGTTTTGGAGGCGTTCGCTGTGTTCTGTCTCTAAACAATTTAGCCTGCAATCTTAAATTATTGGCGTGATGAGCCAAAACTAAAGTATAAACACGTCAAATAAAGCGATCCGTCATGAGAGCTGAATTTTACTCTAAACATGCTCTGTGAAAAAGAATGGTTGGTTTAGCTTAAAAAAGTAAGTCTAAATTTTGAGTTCGTTGAAATTAAAAATTTTGAGTTGATGCTATGAAGGCGATTGGTTTAATCAGCAGAAACTCAGAATGTTATGTTATCTGAACCACATTCATTATTTAATTTAATTTGACAAAAGAAAAAATGTTGTGATAAACTGTGATAAAGAAATCAATGGCACAATCAATTGGTACAAGTTTGTTTGTTTGCTTAATAATAATAATAATAATAATAATGTTGATGATGATTATGATGATGATAACATCTAATTAATAATAATTAATAATACTTTAATTCTTATTTTTTCTTTGTATACGCTTGATTAATGATCTGCAAAACTTAGTTTTGTTTGGATTTAATAATAATAATAATAATAATGAAATTCGTATTATTTTCTTATTTTTATACACATGCATATAATTAAGTTTATTTGTTATTTTGTGATAATGTGAAATATAAATGATGATGATGATAGCTTAATTAATAATACTATTTATATTAGCTATTAAGAATAAACTAATTTTTAAACATACATATAATTAATGATATGCATACATTTGGCACAAGTTTATTTATTTATGTGAATAATAATAATAATTATAATAGCTAATTAGTAATAATAATTAATAATAATATTAATAATACAGTTCTTATTTTTTAATTGTTTTAGACATGCATCTGGTAAATGATCTGCATTGCTTCAGCACAAGTTTAGTTTAGATTGATTTATTTTTATAATAATAATAATAATAATATTTAACTAATATTTAATTTTATTATTCATAATAACTTTATTTTCTATTTTATTTTAAAATAAATAAATGATTCAATAAATAGTAATTTATTAAAAATTAATTGTTGTTTTATATGAAATTTAAAAATAAGAACGTTAACTATTGGTGTGATTTGGCACGTTTCTGTCATCCGCTCACTGTCTGTCTGTTTGTAAGGCCATGTTGATAGTTAAAGTCTAAAACGGCGATATCATAAAGCCAACCAGAAAATAAGAAAAAGGAATATTCAGGAGTCAGTTGCCATGAGCGACCCCACTGCCAGCCTTCAGAGGCACAGACAGACTGAATGTGAAATGCAGGGGAGATGGACGGCTAAAAAGAAGAGGCTTTGAGACGTAGAGAAGGAAGCGGGAGTATTGTTGGTGTGTGTGTGTGTGTGTGTGTGGGTAAAGCTCAAGAAGGCCTCGGCCGAAGGGCTGGATGGTGAGTGTTTATCCCTCGCTGCAGCTGCTTTCTGAAGCATCACCTCAGGAAGAGACATTAAAGCACCGCAACTCCACGCTGATCTCCTAATACACATGCGCAAACACACACACACACACACTCGCACACACACCGCGGGGTCGGTGCATGGATGCTATCGTCTACGAGCAGACAATCCTGCCCTCCGGTTCTTCAGTTACAGCTCTGATTAAGAGATTAAATCACTTCTAAATCTGTGCTTTATTGTGCCAGAGCACATCTTTCTCAACCTCTCTAACGGTTGGCCAGGAGTTTGCCCTCTTTTCCTGAGCCGCCCTGATTTCTGCAGCTTTGCATAGAAAATCTGTTTACATGGTGCCGCTACACCACTTTTCTTTAATTTTGTCTGTGAATCAAAAAAGTTTGGACTAAAAATTCTGGTGTTCCAATTCCAGATGCCGTCAGTTTATCCAATTTTGAAGAATAAACTCCCTCTTTTCCATATGACGAAGCTCTGAAAACTACATCTGAAGCCATTAGATTTGAAGTACTGGACGTCGTATAGTTCTCAAATGTCATTCACAATCCTGGTGCGACTCGTTTAAAGAGGAAGGACCGGTAAATAATTTAAATGTTAGTTTCTGAATGGAGGCATTGGAAGTTAGAAGCAAATCCTGAGTCTCTGTGTGCGTCTGTAAAACAGTCAGATGCTGTTCTCTATTAAATGCTGGGTTAAAAACAACCCAAGTTGGGTTGAAAAGCGATTGGGTTGTTTTAACCCAGGAATTGGGTTAAATGTTTGCCCCAGTATGCTGGGTAGTTTTATTTAACCCAACTATTGGATTAAAATGAACCTGAAATATGTTGGAAATTAAAAATCAGACGCATAATTACTAGAGGCAACAATAATAATCCAAAGGTGAACATTTATTAATAAGCAATTTAATAAATGTTTATTGTTCAATTATTACCCATTAAACATATTAATAAATATTCATTTCCAACATATTTTGGGTTCATTTTAAGCAAGCAATACAGTCATTTTTAAACAATAGTTGAGTTAAATAAAACAACCCGGCATGTTGTGCAAGTATTTAACCCAATTTCTGGGTAAAAACCACCCGTTCGCAGGGTTAAAACAACACAATCGTTGGGTTAAAACAACCTATTTGCTATGTTAAAATACCCCATTTGTTCGGTTTAAACAACCCAATTGATGGATTAAAGCCACTCATTTTTTGGGTTAAAACCACCCATTCTCTGGCGTAAAACCACCTGTTTGCAGGGTTTAAACAACCCAATTGCTGGGTTAAAACAACCCATTCACTAGGCTAAAATCACCCGTTCGCTGGGTTAAAACCACCTGTTCACAGGGTTAAAACAACCTATTCGCTATGTTAAAATACCCCATTTGTTGGGTTTAAACAACCCAATCGTTGGGTTATAACAACCCATTCCCTAGGCTAAAACCACCCATTCCCTAGGCTAAAACCACCCATTTGCGGGGTTAAAACCACCCGTTCGCAGGGTTAAAACAACACAATCATTTGTTTAAAACAACCTATTCGCTATGTTAAAATACCCCATTTGTTGGGTTTAAACAACCCAATCGTTGGGTTATAACAACCCATTCACTAGGCTAAAACCACCCATTTGCGGGGTTAAAACCACCCGTTCGCTGGGTTAAAACCACCCATTCGCTGGGTTAAAACCACCCGTTCGCAGGGTTAAAACAACACAATCATTTGTTTAAAACAACCTATTCGCTATGTGAAAATACCCCATTTGTTGGGTTTAAACAACCCAATTGTTGGGTTAAAACATCCCATTCACTAGGCTAAAATCACCCGTTCGCTGGGTTAAAACCACCCGTTCACAAGGTTAAAACAACCTATTCGCTATGTTAAAATACCCCATTTGTTGGGTTTAAACAACCCAATCGTTGGGTTATAACAACCCATTCACCAGGCTAAAACCACCCATTCTCTGGGTTAAAACAACCCAATTGCTGGGTTCGTCCATTTTCAACCCAACTTGAGTTGTTTGTAGCCCAGTATTTGAATGCTCGTACTTTTTCCTACAATGCTGCCTCCAAGCAACCATGTTGAACACTTTCTTTCCAACTTTCTAACGCACTCGTTTGCTGAGGTTTTGTATCTCCTCATTAAATCCACCACATGAAGTTGTTCACTGATCACAACCCAAGCTATTATGTGTAAAAAACTGCATTAAATGTGTTACATACTTTTTATTTGCTGCAAACCCAACCCAACCAAACCAAACCAAACCAAACCCACTTCCTTTACACTGGAAAATAACATAAAACCACTCAGACTTTCAGTTTTATTTGGTTCTTATTTGGGTAAGCAACAGTGTAGATATGAAACGTCTCTCTCTCTCTAATGCTGTGCATTTTGGGAAGATCTCTAGTGAATCTTGTCTGTAGTCTGTTACTGATGTCCCTGAAATGGAATGGGATGCAAAGTCAGCAAAGAGGAGGCTTGCAGCACAATACTTACTGACACTTACTTGTAGTAAAGCTTGCAAATCACTTTCAAAGCACACACACACATTTTTATGATCTGTGTGCATTTGGATAAGAATGAACTGTGTGAAACAGCCCATGCAACTCATTTCATCTCCATAAATGTGATGCGTTTTAGACTGAAATGAGTTATAATATTAGGCAAGACTTTATTATAATCATTGGAAATTGATTTGGCTGTTCTACTTCAAAATCGAGACCTGAATGTTATTTGCTGTTTGGTTATTGCTTGTTATTGTGCAATGGACCCACAAAGGTCTAGGTTATGTCAGTGGAAAAGGAAAGAGGTAGAGCAGTTTATTTATATATTAATGAAACATTACTAACACATTTCATTTACTTTATAATAGCATGCAGCGATGAATCATCCACAGTAAGAGCAGGAGCATGCTTTAGAAGTAAATAGGGTCATTAATGACTTCATGTTGACTTAAACGGTGAATGTTGTTCGTCACTTTTTTTATTGTCTTTGTCAATTCACAAGTGTGTCCTTTTCACACATTTCTGGTTTCTTCACCCCAGCGACGTGTTGCTCATGTAAATAGCTAGCATTACATGCATCAGAAGGTTATTTGTTTCCTTTCTGAATGCCAGATATGCATGGAATTGAGAAACGCACGCATGGCACGGAATACTGATTCCTTTCTTTCCCAAATAATCAGACCTCATAAGTGATGCACGTTTCCTTTTCTGTAGCGCACTAAGCGACTCACGGCTTACAAAACACGCAATAAGACCCTTGGGGCCTTGTCTAACCATGGTGAGATGGGAACACATTACAAAAAGGTCCTATTAGTTAATAGTAAAGGTGCAGTATGTCGTTTTTCATCCACTAGAGGTCGCCTATTCAAAACAAAGGCGCCAAGTTTGAGCGAGGAATCTTGGGACATGTGGTCTTCAGCTTCAGAAAAGAATCGGGATGGGACTCAGAAATCATGTTCACGGATGCTATTATTAGTGTGAAGCAGAGTGTTGTGGAGCTGAACGAGGCGATTGATAATGAGAGACGAGCGACACAGCGGGACTTTTATTATGACACAGTCGCCGCTTCCGCTTTTTTGGTCCTGAGTTTGAGGTAAAGCTGCTCTGTTTATCATATTATTTGAGTGTGTTGAAATAAATGACATGCAATTAATCTTAAAACGTATTGTATGATGGAGAAAGTTCTGTATGACTTTTACTAAAAATAAAGCTGCATCTGATTATGCTATTTTAGCTACTTGACGAAATAGTGTTTTTCTCTGAGGCATGGTGAAGAAAATCAAGAAAATTTGATTGAAACAATAAGACTGAACGTGTTGAGCTAAATTACAATAATTAGTTTTCTGTCTATAAATGTATGAAAACAGATGTTCCCTTGTCTGTGTAGTATAGATTAAAGTGTCTTTGGTGTTTCCATGGTTTCTTCAAAATAAAACCAGAAACGGAGGGTAAGGCGGTTAATTATTGTGATTTTCTCACAATTTACTAGTTGGAAACATTTGGCATATTGCAAGTAAAATATATAACACTGGCCTCGTGGTTTTTGGATGCTTTACTGCAAAAAAAATACATATAGCAGCTTTAAATGCCCATTTTATGTTTTTTTTGTGAATGTAAAAGGTCTGCAAAATAGTGCCGAGTAGAGTAGACCAATCACCATCTGGGCCATCTGACCAATCACAGCAGAGCGAGCTCATGGGAAGGCGGGGTTTAGAGAGACGGAATCCTTGATTGAACTGTTTCAGACACTTTGATAAAAGAGCTAATGCTGGAGTGTATGTGTAATGACGAGTCAGTGGATGAGATCCAAATGCAGGCTTGATTAAACAACATGGTTAAACAGGCAATGGTCAAATCAACAGCAAACAGGAATGTCAGAGGGTAGGCAGAGTCGTAAACGTTAAACAGGCAAAGTAGATCGAGGTAGGCAGCAAGCAATCAACAATCCAATAATCCAATAGAGATGGCTGACGTGAAACTAACGTTTCGACACAGTGTCGAGATCCCGAAGCGTAGATTTTTCGAAACACAACTCCGAACTATGATTCAAAACACCCATGTCACGTGACTATGGCTAAACGAAGCTTCTGCTCGTTTCGACAGGTGGCATGCTTGCCGAGTCTGTGTTTGATTGACAGGGGCGGGAACAAATCACACAATCGCACATCTGTCTCAACTCCCACAAAGTTGAAAAGAGGAGTTAATGCATCTTCACCTCGTGGGTTTTTGTGAGAGGAGAAAGATCTTGAGATAGCATTTATACATTTATAAAAAAAATCTGTAAAAAAACAAACAAAAATGAGACCATTGTGGGTTGATGTGTTTT
This sequence comes from Zacco platypus, assembly GCA_038088235.1. Taxonomy (NCBI): domain Eukaryota; kingdom Metazoa; phylum Chordata; class Actinopteri; order Cypriniformes; family Xenocyprididae; genus Zacco; species Zacco platypus. The sequence continues at coordinate 32,242,129 of CM076074.1, read as the reverse complement.
ATTAATTTTCATTTTTCATGACCAAAATAACCTACTTATTATTATTATATATTATAGTTGCATAGTGAGGATGTTAAAAACTCTCCACATTAACAAAAACACAACATTTTTATTTTTTTAAATGGCTTGTTGTCAAAGTTGTTTCAGATAACGTGACCACTAGGTGTCACCGTGGAGACGGGTGTCGGAATAGTTACGTAGCCTCGACACAATACGGCACATTTGCTTCAACTGTTTCAGTGTTTCATGAAGCCTCGCTCTGCCCACCACTATAATCCAAGGAAATAAATCCAATAGGCAGGCAGGGAACAATCAGAAACCAGGAAAACAGGCAGAATCAAAACCAGGAAAACAAGACAGGGAATAACGCTGAGAAATGACACCATAACAGAATATCAAGACCTCGCAGAGTGTGTGTGTGTGTCTGTGGTGTTTAAATAGTCCGGGTAATGCGCTGCAGCTGGTGAAGTGATCAGTGATGGGTACGGGGCTTCTGGGAAATGTAGTCTGCCTTGGTGGATGAGTGAGTGAGTGAGAGAGTGAGTAAGAGAGTGAGTGAGTGAGTGAGAGAGTGAGTCCATGGTGAAGTGCCCTCTAGTGTTTATAGCGGGCACTTCAACTGACTATCGTTACAGTATATCATGAGAAAATTAAAGTGTTTTTTGACATTGGATGCATGTAGGAGACTACAAAACAAGTCAACGAGCCTTTAGAACAGCACAATAGAGGCATGTTAGCTAATAGTGAGCAATACAGTATTTTGTTACAGTATTTATTAACCCTTATGTGCTGTTCGGGATGTTTTCATCCACTATGGGGAATTTTTGAGTCTTAATTTGGCCATAACTTTCTCCGTGTTTCAGCAAATGGAATGATTTTTGGTGACAAATCTTATTTTGACACATATTTTGGGAACATGCTTTGAAAACAGTACTCTGTGGGCAAATTCACCACCCTTTTGTTTTCAGCCACGATTTTAACTGCTTTAAAAATGTATCAGATAAATATTTTTTTCAATTTTTTTTCAAATATGTTTTAGTTTGGATATGTCATTTCTTGGGATTTTTCAAAAACGGGGTGACAGCTAACAGGTTAAATCTATTAATCAACCTCAGTCCTGATCAAAACTACTAAATTTAAAAAAAAAAAAAAAAAAATCAGGATTTTAACTCTTTAATTGCCAAATTCATATATGATGTCACTGATTTGGGAAAAAACGTGTCAAAGATTAGAAACAACATTGGCTTTGATGCGTTGTTAGTTTTTGTGCAGCATCAGATTTTAACGTTTTAAAGAGTTAAAATCCTGAATTTTTTTAAAAAAATTTAGTAGTTTTGATCAGGACTGAGGTTGATTAATAGATTTAAGTTACATTTTTAACGAAAGGGTGGTGAATTTGAACAATGCACAAGGGTTAACACTAGTTAATGAAAATACAACTGTTCATTGTGTATTCGTAAATGTTGGTTAGTTCATACCTTACTATAAAGTGTTGTGTGCAACCCATTGCAATTCTATTAGTATTTCAATAAAAAGCATGCATCTGTTTCATACAAGTGCATTTTTAATTTCAGGTAGTTGCAAATCTCATCTGACTTGCAAACTCGTTTGACTGGGCTGGCTCGGCAAAGCTGCACAAAATGGTTGTTCCGTTACAGTTTTGCAGTGACACGAGTTCACGCAAAGTTACATGTAATCGGAGAAATGTGTGGGAGAGGCCGTATCTCTGGGCTGTTTCTCAGACTGTACTGGCTCTCAGTATTTTAGCAGAGCGCCGGCACCTCTGTCTCCATGACGACTTTGCGGAAGGCACTTCTCCACTTGCTGGATCTGGCCTTGCTATTACAGCTAACACAATAGCCCATTAGAGAGGGCTGATCGCGTGTGCGTGTGTGTATGAGTGTGTGTGTGTGTGTGTGTGTGTGTGACTGTTCTAGCAGCAGGGATCACTCATATATATTCAGGATGGTTAGCAGGTTGGGCGTGGCTATTTTCATAAATGCTTTGTTAGTTAAATGCCAGCTGGAGCTAGATTTGCATTCCTTGTAGGAAGCAGCAGAGCATTCAAGGCAGCAAAAGCGAAAGTTTTAGGTAAGTTGAGGCTTTTAGCTTTGAAATGTCACATCAGACTCCTGACATATTCCTTGTGCACAATATTCTTCTTACGTCGATTATCGATGAATGATTTCAGGCTCACACAAGCCTTGGAATGCAGTGCATGACAAAAGTTATGATTCTTTATGGGTTTTTTTTATATGTTTGATGTCTTTGTCATTAAATCGTTGTTGTTCATAAAATACCAGCGATAACGTTCTTTCTTCTTCTGTGTTTGACAGAAGAAAGTGAGTCGTAGAGGTTTGGAATGACATGAGGGGAGTAAATGATTTGAATTGTACAGGATGTTCAATTGTTCAGGCTGATTTATGTGCAGAAACTTTTGTTGAAAAAGAATTTTGCAGAATATTTGGAGAATATCAGTAAAGTGCTTTATGCTGTTTAGGAATAACAACATCTGTAGTGTTTCCTCCATCACGTCACTGTTACCGGGAGGCAAAATTGCACTTAATAGTTGTTGTTGATGATGTGGGCGGTCTTATGTTAATGTGCTCATCTATAGTTTACTTTTGACTTCAAAAGCTAGTTCACTAACGTTTGAGGTTGGTAAGATTTTTTTTAAGACGTAGTGAATATGAATGATCTTATGCGCAGCGTCGGGGAGTAACGAAATACAAGTAGGTATTTAAAATACAAAATTTGAGTCACTGTATTTCATTTTAAATGGGTGGTAATCAGATTACAGTTACATCTGAAAAGTGTTTTAGATTACCAAAGTGATTACTTTGAGTTTTAATGTCATTTAAACAGCGATTGGTGATTCTCTGACTCTGACCGTCTGAAAAAGCGGAGTTCAGTTTCATGTTTTCCACTGTTTTCATGTTTTGTGAGTCATTTTATAATTGTAAAAAAGGTCACTGCAACTTTTTCTCACAATTTGTTTTTTTCCCTCACAATTGTGAGTTTGAATTTCACAATTCTGACTTCTTTTTCTCACAATTGCAAGTTATAAAGTCAGAATTGGGAGATATAAACTTGCAATACTGACTTTTTTTCTTGCAATTGTGAATTTAGTATGAGTTTATATCTCATAATTCTGACTTTTCTCAATATTGTGAGTTTATATCTCATAATTCTGACTTTTCTCAATATTGTGAGTTTATATCTCATAATTCTGACTTTTCTCAATATTGTGAGTTTATATCTCATAATTCTGACTTTTCTCAATATTGTGAGTTTATATCTCATAATTCTGACTTTTCTCAATATTGTGAGTTTATATCTCATAATTCTGACTTTTCTCAATATTGTGAGTTTATATCTCATATTTTTGACTTTTCTCAATATTGTGAGTTTATATCTCATAATTCTGACTTTTCTCAATATTGTGAGTTTATATCTCATAATTCTGACTTTTCCCAAAATTGTGAGTTTATATCTCATAATTCTGACTTTTCCCAATATTGTGAGTTTTTGTGAATGTAAATGTAAACTTTCCAAATGTCTTGCTATTCATAATTTATATATTCATTTGAATGATTGAATCGATTAATCAACTGATTGAATTATTTGAATCAAATGATTTGGTTCTTTATTATTTGTTTAAATTAATCAAATTTTCAATGTTTGAGTTTAATATTTTTGAAAGAGTCTGTTCTGCTTGTCAAGGCTACATTTATTTGATCAAAAATACATTAAAAATTGTGAAATATTATGACAATTTCAAATATCTGTTTTCTATGTGAATATATAGCAAAATGTAATTTATATCCAGTGATCAAAGATGAATTTTCAGCATCATTACTCCAGTCTTCAGTGTCACATGATCCTTCAGAAATCATTCTGATATGATGATTTGATGCTCAACAAACATTTATGATTATTATCAATGTTGAAAAAAGTATTTTTGTGGAAACCGAGCTATATTTAGTTTTTTCAGGATTCTTAGATGAATGGAAAGTTAGAAAATAGAACCTTTTTTTTCTTTCTTTACATTATAAATTCCATTTTAATGCTGAATATGTAAGTATTAATTTCTTCTCCCTGACCCCCACATTTTGAATGGTAAAATATGCTATTAAGCAAACTCATTAATTGAAAAAGTTAATGTTAGCAAATTAAACGTGGCCTTTTCTCATAACTCATTTCTCAATGTGTAAACATCGCTTCAGGTTTTTAAAAACAATTAAGTAAACAATTTCTCCCAAAGAACAATTAAACAGATTAAAAGCAGTGAGTGATTTTCTCTTGTTTTTGTCACTCTTGTCATTTTAATTAATATTCAGCGCTTAATAGACAACATTATGCTGTTGACATCACGGAGATTTCTGAACGATACTCAGTATGTTTTCACAGTATGTTGATCTCTTTTATTCCATAAGCTCATGGAGATGGTTCATGATGTCAGTGACTCCTCGAGCTGCGCTGGTTTATATATTCAGGACGGTTAAGAGGTGGGGCGGGGGATATTTTTGTAAGTGCTTCGTCGGGACAAAGTTAGCGTGATTAGGCTGTAGTTAAAACATAATTAAAAGCGCTTAAACAGAGGCAGAACGGTCCCACAGGAGGCGGAGAGGACCTCAGGGGGAACAGCGAGATAGTGATTAAATGAAGTCTGTGGGTTATCGAATCCGCCGGGGTGAACAAAGCGATACAGCTTCTCTTATAGTCTGTGTCTCTCTCTCTCTCTCGCTCTGACAGCAAAATATATGTAATGACTGTGTTTTTTTAACCCACTTTAGTTCCCCCGATTCTCTTCAAAAGACTGACATGGGTGTGCGAGGAGATTTCTGTCATTTATCAGCGTGAGGGAGTGAGAGAGAGAGGCCAGCCTGCCATTTTCTCTCCCTTCCATTAACAAATTACCTCCCCTCCCCACGCTGCGATTAGATGTACATCCCGAAAATTAATTTGCCTCTTAGTAAGAAAACAATTAAGTAGACTCTATTGTGAGACCATGAATGTGTGTGTGTGTGTGTGTGTGTGTGTGTGTGAGTTTTCCAGGGCCTTAGAGGATGAGAAATAGGAGTGAGTCACTCTAGAGTCTGATGAATGTAGGATGTGTTCGCTTGTGAAGGAAGCAAGAAGAATGGCCGTTCGCACGGATAACGCATGTAGTGCATGTGAATGATCTTATTCGACAGAGTCGCGAGAACGACACTCATTTCACAGCTAATTAGGCCCGTTTTGATACATATGTATGAAAATGTAGATGCATTATTCTGCGTGTTTTGTTAATGCTTATCGTGCATCATGCTAATTGAACGGATACCTGGATTTTGTTTCAGGCTCTAAAATCAGATTGAAGCCGTTTTAAACTGTGCTACCTGGTTACTTTGAGCTACTTTAAAACTTGGCAAATTTCTCATAATTTATATGATCATGTGATTGAATCTGTGAATCAAATGTTTGATTGAATTCAAATTAATTTTGATGTTGTTGATGGTGTTTTGGTTGTATTTTATTCTACTGGTGATATTTTCATTTAAATTAAAAGTCTTCCTAAGCATCTCCTTTGGCGATCTTTAATCAATCAATTCCATAACAATATACATATATATATATATATATATATATATATATATATATATATATATATATATATATATATATATTTATACTTTATTTCAAATAGTTGCAAAGGCAAATTTCTAATTTTCATTTAGTTTAATTGATATACTAACTAAAACTGAAATAAAAATGTATAAAATCTATATAGACTTATTTTTAAAAAAAAATCAAAATGACAAAACACAACAAAAGTACTAAAGCTTTAACTAAAATTAAAATTGATACAGAAAATAAAGTATCTCAACGATACTAAATAAAATTAGCACTACATGAGTTTTTTTTGGTGTAAATGCATTTATAACACACACACACACACACACATGTTGTGTTTTCATGGTTTATGGGGTCATTCCATAGGCGTAATGGTTTTATACTGTACAAACTGTACATTCTGCCCCCCTACACTACCCCTACCCCTAAACCTACCCATCACAGAAAATGTTCTGCTATTTTAGATTTTCAAAAAAGATCATTCTGTATGATTTATAAGCTTGTTTCCTCATGGGGACCAACAATATGTCCCCACAAGACATTTGGTCCCCATAATGTAGGGAATACACACACACACACACACAGCAGTTTAGCTGGTTTACAAATAGCTGTGTTTTTCTCACAGGTAGTAAAGTTGGAATTAGTTACTCCCCAATTGCTTGTATAAATAAACAATGATGATCAAATAATGTGGAAAAGTGGCGTATATCCAGATGTGTGCTGTGTTCAGGTGTTGCAGTGAAAGTCTTCAGATCGTAGTTCATAAGCGACCTGCAGGGATTTGGATGGGGAATTGCACTGTGCGATTTACAAGTAGGACAGATTTTGCGAGTGAATTTGTGCCATCGTTTTATTTCCATAATTCCTTCAGTGATTGTGGTGGTAAAACAACACACTGCGAGTGCAAATAAAGCGCACTATCGACGTGCTGAATTCCCCTCAAGTGGGCAGCTGCTATTCAGAGGTGGATCGTGGGGGAAGAGGAAGATTACCGCTCTGAAATCCCGTCGTCGGTGCCAAATGAAGTCAAGGGTTTGCCACACAGCAAATTTTGCTGACTCTTAGGGATTACAGACTTTAGCGGGTCCTAATGCGTCTGCTGGTGAGACGCGGCCCACCCAGCGCTCGCAGGCGATGTGTGTGTTCATTTACTTTCACCATCTGTCAGTTTGTTGTAATTGATGGCGCATCATAATCTGATGCACGGAAGGTATTTATCTAACGTTTATTAATTTGTGCTCAGCTAATGTAACCTAATCAGGTGGTGTAGGACGGCACGTACGTGACGAGGACAGCATGTTAATGTGGCGCTGAACTGGATGTGTTCGGTTGGTGTTATAATGCATCAAACATTCTTATCAGATATTAGGGTTAAGCTTCTGGCTGGGGTTGGGGGCTTAAACAACATTATTGACATTAACCTTTGATTTTAAGAGTAGTGAATGGTTAGGAATCAATTGCAATGGTACGATTTATGTGTTTTGACAGCAAATGTTGTCAAACAAAGGTGATTTTAAGATATACGCAGGTATTTCATAATATGACTATATTTTAAATTTGACAATTTTCACAGACAGATTTGAAACTTTCCATTCATGCACTATGCAGGTTAAAACTCGCTCCCAACAGTCTTTGCATCATACTTTCATTTATAGTTAACTAGTTATTGAATAGACAGTGCATTTGGATTCTGCAATCAGAATGAATTTAATCTGGAGCGATGGAAATCTATGCATGTGAAGCACAAACATTCAGGTTAGAGATCCATGTGATTTAATGCAATATATGCAAAAAGTGTGATTTACTTGCAAAAGTAATCTTTAATCGAATAATTGAATAAGAAAATAAAATGCTTTCTTAAGTAATTGCAAAGACATTTTTGAAACATAGTAAATAGCACTTTAAACACAGTTGGGAATGTCTGAATGCAGTCAAAATTACGTCTCACTATTAAAGGGTTTGTTCACCCAAAAATGAAAATCGTGTCATTAATTCCTCTCCCTCGTGTCGTTCTACACCCGTAAGACCTTCGTTCATCTTCAGAACACACATGAAGATATTTTTGATGAAATCCGATGGTTCAGTGAGTCTTTATTGACAGAAAGATCATTTTCAATGCTCAAAGATACTAAAACATATTTAAATCACTGCTTCATGAAGCTTTATGAATCTTTTGTTTCGAATGAGTGGTTCGGTTCGCATATCAAACTGCCAAAGTCACGTGAAGTATTGAATTTTTGAATCACTTATGAGGTAACGAAGCCTCGTTTACTGAAATTGGTGATCTCAGCCACTGATTTGAATCAAATGATTCGTAAAGCAGTGTTTTGAAATAGATAAAAAAGTCGTTATTTTGGTGCACAAAAAGTATTCTCATCGCTTTCTAATATTAAACTTGAATCACTGTACTCACATGAACTGTTTTAAATATGTTTTAGTATCTTTCTGGACATTGAAAGTGTTCATTATCTTGCTAGAGGACTTACTGAAACATCAGATTTCATCAAAAATATCTTCATTTGTGTTCTGAAGATGAACGAAGGTGTAGAACGACAGGAGGCAGAGGAATTAATGACAGAATTTTTATTTTTTGGGTGAACAAACCTTTTAATTAAATGCACATCTAATCACACAAACTCATAATGTACATTCTGTTCAGTTTTTCTCAGGGTTCTAATACACTTCCTTTCCTGCATGGGATTACGGTGAACATAAGATAGGAAACGGCTTGATTTGGAAATATTGAGTAGATATTGCATTTGAATTTTTTTGTTATAATCATTATGCAGTGGACTTGAAAAACAGTGCAGTACTCTGTTCATTCCCTGCTGCTGTATTCCACACATGTACATCGATGCTCTATAGAATCAGAATGCTGTCAAAGTCTATTAACTCACATGTAATTGTACCTTTAGGCCTCACAAAAATACCTTTTCCATTAATGGATGGTTTCGTCCACACAGCAATCTCTTTCTTGTACTGTGGAGCCCACGGGCTTCAACAGCATCACTATTTTTACCACAGTTTCAGTGGTGTGTGTTATTGTTTGTGTAAGTTTAATTATGTAAGGATTCCCTCAGTTATTGACTTATTAAAAATGTAGCTATTCAAAAGCAGTATGAGATGGAATTAGAGGATGTGAGTTTTGACAGCGTCAGAAAGAATCCGCAAAAAAGCATCAGCGCTGCCAAAAGTAACTTAAATCATACTTAAAAATGAATGAAATGTCAATGCGTCAGATGATAAAATGTGTTATTTCTGGTAAAGAAGACAATTTTCATTTAAAACATTCACTAAAAATCACCAGTTGAATGATGACTTTGAGCAAAAATGTTAAAGAAAAGCAAAGCTCGCGAAGATAAAAGATCCTACAGCACTTGTGTGTCATGATCATCAGCTGAAGTGCCCATGACCACCACAGGAGGGCACTTCATCCTGGACTTTCACCCACCCTCACTCACTTTTTCACATGAACTACATTTCTCATAAACCCCGTACCCAGTCACTGATTACCGCACCAGCTGCACCTCATCACCCACACCACATATAAGCACCGTTCTCACATTACACAAACTGCAAAGTCTTGATTAGGTTCCCTGTCAGTTCTGAGCGTTATTTCCCGTGTCTTGTTTTCCTGGTTCTGTTTCCTGCCTGTCTGTCCCGGTTTTTGATTGTTTGCTGCCTACCCTGTTTGACTCACTGCTTTGGATTACTGGACTGTTGTTTGCCTGCGGCCTATACCGACCCCTCGCCTGTTTGCTGACTACGAACCTGCTTACCTCCGATATTCATGTTTGCCACTGTTTGACCCTGCCTGTTACGACCATTCTGTTTTCCAATAAAGCTGCATTTGGATCCCATCCCATTGACTCGCCCTTCATTCCAGTATTATATTTTGTTATCAAATGCAATGACATTCAGACATTTTTAAGTATGTCTTAAGTGTCCAAGTGCATTTGGGGCTGCCGTACCTCATATGATGGACATTTGTAAGCAGGACGTCTGTTTGGTAAACTCAAGTTCAGCTTAGAAGCTAAGTGGCTTTTAGTTTGATACTTATAGAGAGTCTTTAGTGTCTTACGTGTTGCGGTTGCTGATTTAGATCTTTTCACATCAGCAATGGAATTTAGCACTATAATTGCACCATCTAAAGCTTTTTGACAAGATGCCCAGAAATAAAAATCTGCACAGTGCAATAAAACAAGAAGTGTGTGGTAGTTTCCCGTTCAAGCATGATTTCTAAGGAGGAGTCCTGACAACTGAAGGACCCCTATACAGTCCACTCGGGAATCCAATCACAGGGCTAACTGGGGCAGAATGCTTGTAAAATGGTTTTGAAAAACCGCCGCTCAGTGCCTGTCACACGAAGAAAAACAACGCAGAGCTTCCGGATTCAATATTAGTTATATAACAGAGAGGTTTGTAATATGAAAGGCGCAGATTCTGTATCAAATACGTTTGATTACATATCAGATTCTGTGCATATTGAAAAGATGCAATATTGTTTTTCCTTATTAAGGAATAGTTAGTTGTTCCAAACTTTTTTTCATGTAAGGTGCAACATTGAATTTTAAGTTTCCCCTGCATTCAATGATTTTAGCCCTCAAAACTCATCTTTGATCATCAAAATGACACATTTAAATGTTTTTTTTTTTAAGTGAAAATAGCTTGAGTGTAACTCTACATCCTCATTTAGTATACGTGGATTCATGAATATGCTAATTAGCCCCCGCCTCCACTCAATCACAGCAGCTCGTCTAGAAATCTACAATCTTTATGTATCGCTCTCTACACTGTCAGACACATAGTGGTAATTGATATGATAATTGATAATGATAAGAAAAGCTTGGTAGGGGCAGTTTCAAACCACGTTACAATATTACGTCACTCTCTGGAAAAGTAACTAATTGCGCTACTTTTCATGGAAAGTAATGCATTGTATTACTTTGCCTAAATTTTCCTCACCTGCTTCCTTTTCCACTTTCCTTTTAAGAAAAGTTGTTAAGAAAAAGTCAGAATTGTGTGAAATAAAGTCAGAATTACTCGATATAAAGTCAGAATTATTCGATATAAAGTCAGAATTGTGAGTTATAAAGTCAGAATTGTCAGTTATAAAGTCAGAATTGTGTGAAATAAAGTCAGAATTGTGTGATATAAAGTCAGAATTGTCAGTTATAAAGTCAGAATTGTGAGATATAAAGTCAGAATTGCGTGATATAAAGTCAGAAGTGTGTGATATAAAGTCAGAATTACTCGATATAAAGTCAGAATTACTCGATATAAAGTCAGAATTGTGAGTTATAACGTCAGAATTGTCAGTTATAGTCAGAATTGCGTGAAATAAAGTCAGAATTGCGTGAAATAAAGTCAGAATTGTGTGATATAAAGTCAGAATTACTCGATATAAAGTCAGAATTACTCGATATAAAGTCAGAATTGTGAGATATAAAGTCAGAATTGTCAGTTATAAAGTCAGAATTGTGAGATATAAAGTCAGAATTGCGAGATATAAAGCCAGAATTGCGAGTTATAAAGTCAGAATTGTGAGATATAAAGTCAGAATTGTGAGATATAAAGTCAGAATTGCGTGATATAAAGTCAGAATTGTGTGATATAAAGTCAGAATTGCGAGATATAAAGTCAGAATTGTCAGTTATAAAGTCAGAATTACTCGATATAAAGTCAGAATTGCGAGATATAAAGTCAGAATTGTGAGTTAGTGGCAGAAACAAGCTTCCATAGTAATGTTCTACTTTACTAGTAACTAGAAAAAAATAGTCTGATTACGTAACTCGCTCTACTTGTAATGTGTCACACCCAACACTGATGCAGCCAGATGAATTTGCACATGGTCCATTAAAAACACCAAATCGACATTAACAACATTCAAAACTTGATTTTCACCACAGGGAGTCTTTAAAGTATGTAAATGTAGCCACATTTTTCAACCTCCACAAAAAATTAAAGTAATCTGTATTAACCATGTGCTATTTTTAAGTATACTATCATCTTTAGAAGACTTTTAAATATAGTGCGCAAATCATATCCAGATAAACCTTCTGTTTTTTGAATCTCCTGTTTTTGTTTTCTTTTTCAAGATTGACTGTAAACCATCATTGTATGGAAAAGAGCTGCGTGAAGATTCTCCACCGTTCCACTGAAAAGCCTGAGGGTGAGTAAACACAATAGAATTACATTACAATACTTTTCACAGTGGCAGATTCATAAAGGGGGCAGCGGATTGAGCTGCTGTTTGTGAATGTGCCGGAGTGGGAGTGTGTTTTGTCTTTGTAACTGCATTGAGACTTCTGTCTTAGTAAAAAGACACCGCAAGGTGAGAAGTTCTATAGATCGCCTTGATGTCAGTTGCAGTGCGCAGTGGAAGCCGTGTCTCTCTTTTTTCCTCCCTGAATACTTTGTTTTGCACGCCCTCTAACTCGAGGACATCAGCACGAGTGTGACTCTCAGGCGCTCTGAGAGTGATTGCGGTATTGTTGCAGTGTTTATATATTACATTTTCCTCATGGAGCATATAATGTTTCACATCCACATTTTACAAACAAATACTCTACACAGTATATCACTGGACAATGTTCATCAGTCCATACGGATCATGTGAATGCATTTATAGTCCGGAAAGCAACTTTCAGTGTATATGGCATAATCAAGGTCTTTTATTCATCCATTCATTTAGGAAATTTATTTATTTATATAATTTATGCTGTATTGAAATGCTATTGATAAAAGGTTATAGAATACCACCCCATTTTATTCTTTATTTCTTGATTTCTGGTAACGCTTTGCAATAAGGCAATGAGGTCCAGTTAACATTGATTAAAGCATTAACTAACATCAACTAACAATGAGCAAAACATTTTTCAGTATTTATCGAAAAATGTGAAACGGTATGTTAAACCTTGTTAACGCTGTTCATTGTGAGTTCATGTTGGCTCAGGTCCATTAAATAATATTAGCAGATGCAACTTTTTTAACATTAACTAAGATGAATGAATCCTTTGGAAGTATTTTTCATAGTTAGTTCAAGTTAACTCTTGTAATTAAGTAAGGTTTTGAATCGCAATTGTGAGTTACAAAGGCTGAATTGTGTAATATAAAGTCACAATTACGAATGATAAAGTCAGAATTGTGGATTATAAGGTAGGAACTGTGAGCTATAATGTCTGAATTGTGTGATATAAAGTCAGAATTGGAAGTTATAAAGTCGTAATTACGAGTTATAAAGTCAGAATTGTGTGATATAAAGTCGCAATTGCAAGTTATATAGTCAGAATTGTGAGTTATAAAGTTGCAATTGCGTGATATAAAGTCGCAATTACGAGATATAAAGTCAGAATTACAAGTTATAAAGTCAGAATTGTGTGATATAAAGTCAGAATTGCAAGTTATAAATTCGCAATTACGAGTTATAAAGTCAGAATTGCATGATATAAAGTCAGAATTGTGAGTTATAAAGTCAGAATTGTGAGTTATAAAGTCAGAATTGTGAGATATAAAGTCAGAATTTTGTGATATAAAGTCGCAATTGCAAGTTATATAGTCAGAATTGTGAGTTATAAAGTTGCAATTGCGTGATATAAAGTCGCAATTACGAGTTATAAAGTCAGAATTGCAAGTTATAAATTCGTAATTACGAGTTATAAAGTCAGAATTGTGAGTTATAAATTCGCAATTACGAGTTATAAAGTCAGAATTGTGAGTTATAAAGTCTCAATTGCGTGATATAAAGTCGCAATTACGAGTTATAAAGTCAGAATTGCATGATATAAAGTCAGAATTGTGTGATATAAAGTCAGAATTGCAAGTTATAAATTCGCAATTACGAGTTATAAAGTCAGAATTGTGAGTTATAAAGTCTCAATTGCGTGATATAAAGTCGCAATTACGAGTTATAAAGTCAGAATTGCATGATATAAAGTCAGAATTGTGTGATATAAAGTCAGAATTTCAAGTTATAAATTCGCAATTACGAGTTATAAAGTCAGAATTGCATGATATAAAGTCAGAATTGTGAGATATAAAGTCAGAATTGTGAGATATAAAGTCAGAATTGTGAGTTATAAAGTCAGAATTGTGAGTTATAAAGTCAGAATTGTGAGATATAAAGTCAGAATTTTGTGATATAAAGTCGCAATTGCAAGTTATATAGTCAGAATTGTGAGTTATAAAGTTGCAATTGCGTGATATAAAGTCGCAATTACGAGTTATAAAGTCAGAATTGCAAGTTATAAATTCGTAATTACGAGTTATAAAGTCAGAATTGCAAGTTATAAATTCGCAATTACGAGTTATAAAGTCAGAATTGTGAGTTATAAAGTCGCAATTGCGTGATATAAAGTCGCAATTACGAGTTATAAAGTCAGGATTGCATGATCTAAAGTCAGAATTGTGTGACATAAAGTTGCAATTACGAGTTATAAAGTCGCGATTACAAGTTATAAAGTCGCAATTACAAGTTATAAAGTCGCAATTACAAGTTATAAAGTCGCAATTGCGTGATATAAAGTCAGAACTGCGAGTTATAATGTCTTAATTTGTTTGATATAAAGTTGCAATTATGAGTTGTAAACTCACAATTCTGACTTTATAACTCGCAATTGCGACTTTATATCACAATTCTCACTAACTCGCAATTTTGATATAATAGTATATTATGCAGTTCTGGGTAAATAAGTCAGAATTGTGAGATAAAAACTCGCAATTACCTTTTTTATTTTAGTGGAGGAAACAAGCTTCCATACTAATCTCATGTTGTAAGCAGTGACAAATATTAGTTAAAAATAAGCACAACTAGTCGGTTTTAGACACTTGAACTATTCTACTATATTTTTTTCTCAGTAAACTGTGGTTAATGGTGTATAGAGGAACTATCCAGAGGAACATTGTCATAGTTTCTATAACTTTGGCAGAATATGGTTTTTGGGAATAATTTGAGTTATAGGAACACCTTTTGGATGGACTTCATTAGCTCTTCAGAGTTGAGTCCAACCAGCACAAAAGGAACTACTAGTGATATAAGTGTACGTCGATCGGCCGAACACATGCCATACGAAACACTGACACTCGCCATGTTTAAACACACAGTTTACATACTAACTCCACAAGCATGGAAAACAGCGACAGATGGGACCAGGCACTGCTACTGAGTTATTGACGTTGTTGAATGCCACGCCGTCAGCCGTCTTACGTCACTTCAGAGGTCGAATGCAACCATGAAAATGGCCCTTGGGGAACTTTTAGCCCTGGTGGCTATAACCGAATTCCTATTACTACTCTCTGCAAAAGCTCTTATAGTTTGCTTTTGGAGGATTCAAAGGAACATTTTGACTGAATCCCAGTTGGCATTACCCACATGACTCGGTTATCTGTTCTTACAGTATGTGAGATTAGGATTAGTCTGTCCCAAATCTGAGTGTGTTGAAGGTGCCTGGACTAGTAGATTTTTGAGGTATAAATCCATGCAAGCTGTTTGGGTTACTTTGAGCAATTACCTACAATGCTTTGCGTTACAGAAGAGGGGTAGTGTGTGTTGTTTTCTTGCATACTCAAAACTATACGCTTTCCCATCATCAGTGATGAATGTATTTTTTAGTGCATAGTAAAATGCATGATTTCCGGACATATTTCCCATTGAATCCGTCTTATTATTTACCAGGGTTTGGAGAAAACCGATTTGGGAAAACCTCAAGGTGAAAGTAAGTTAGTCTTCATGATTACTCTGCACTTGTTTATGAGTGCTGGAAAACACTGTTGCTGTGGAGTATTTCCCAAGCCGGTTTGTCTTGCCCAGTTGTGGCAGTGAATTGGATTTCAGGCAGTGTTAATTCTTGCGGGCACCTTTTCAGAGCATTGAAATTTGCCAGGGATCTTGAGACAGCAAAGGGACTTTTAATGAACAGCTTTTATTGATCAGTGGACAAAACAGCTGTTAATTACACCACAGCGGTGAGAAATGGAGCAGGTTTGACAGGGTTTTTGAGAATTGGCGCGAAATTGGAATTGAACTACTGTTTATCTATCTATCTGTTAGGGCTGTCAAGTGATTACAACTTTTAATCTAACTAAATACATGACGTGGTGATTAATTAATCTAATAATCGCAAATTAATGGCACAACAAAACTGGATGAGGAATTACTTCCAAAAGATCATTTAAAGTCATTATTGTGTAAAGCATCAAATATACATTATTGTAATTAATTAATGTGTTAAATCAACAGCCATAATATATATATATATATATATATATATATATATAGCCCAACTTTTTAAAATGGATTTAATTATTGTATTATGAAACATACATTAATATACATATAAATAAAATGTACATATCTGTATAAGTATTTCTTAATTGTTATCAAATTTTGTCTTGTTTTCCAGTAAAATATTATAAAAATCCTTAAAACAAGACAAATCTACTGGATTTGACAATTCATAGAATATATAGAATAAATATATCTTTAATAGAACATATATATATATATATATATATATATATATATATATATATATATATATATATATATAAATAATATTGTTTTTACCCGAATCCATCTGCAAATAAATAATAATAAAAAAAAGTTTAGCGAGATTTATTCTTAAAATAATAATAATAATAATAAAAATGTATGCACAAAAGTCTTAATTCCCAATTTTAGTGCACAAGTAAATACTTTATATCTTGTTTTTGTCACATGTCTCTGTTTTGGACTTTTGTTTACATTTTCCAGGTGTTCAGATTTTCCGTCCACCCCTAAGTTTCTACGGTTATTGATTTGAGTTCATTATTAGTTCATTCGTGTCTGAGATGTGTCGTTAATTAGTCTTATTTGCTCCCCTGCTCCTTTGTATTTAAACCCTCAGTTTCTGTTCAGTCTGCGTTGTTGAGAGATTGATGGTGTTGTGGATATTATCCGTTATTTTCCTGGTACTTTATTAAACGTTCTACGTTCAGACTTCCTTCGTCGTGCGCTTCTTCCTGGACACGCACCCGTAACAGTTTTAAAGATGTTTAGATATATATATATATATAAATATATATATATATATATATATATATGTATATTTTATATACTGGAATCTTAGACAAAAATGGTACTTTGGTTTATAGAGATATATTTCTATAATATTTAACACTGAATATTAAAGTCATCTAACATTTGTTTTATGGCAATATATGAGTATGTGCTGCAGCTACCTGAGTTCTTTTTAATCCAATTCAATTTCCTTAAATTTAAACGACTTCAATTCTAATTCAGGAACTGAATTTCCCACGTTTCTCCCTCACTGTCTTTTATTCGTGTGACTTGTTGTTTTTACGACGCATCTAAATGAAAGCGATGAATGCCGCTAACGAGCCGCAGGTCTGGCGGAACACGCTGACCGCAGCAGGGGTTCTGCGGCACATCTGGAGACGCGGCGCTCTGATTTATTTTATCTGGTGTTTGCCTTTAATTTGTGATTGTCATTCATCTGTCTGCGGAGCGGCTTACGGCCTCCACAGCTGACTCAGCGGGGATGAATCCGTCTCTCTCACGCACCAGCAGACAGACAGGCGTTTCTCTTTATTTACTTGTGATGCTTCACACTTCCAGACCGTCAGTGCGCTGCAGCTGAGAGGACGATAACAGTGATTAAATGCAATCAAAATGACACTTGATCGCTGAGTCGGTTCCTTTCGGACATCTGTAAACTCACAGGGATCTTGATGGAAATGCAAGGATAATTTTGAAGCTTGGACTGCCGCCCGTATTAATCTCACATGCACGAGAATGATGGAAACAGCCAATATGTAATGCGTCATCTGCTGTGCACCTAAAATTTATATTCATCCCAAACTCGCCTGTTCTGAAAAGGCTCGTTGCGTAACGGATCAAAGTGTTGATGGCCCGGAAGAATATTGTTTTTTGCACTTTTATGTGGCGCGTGAAGCGTATCGTACATCACTGCGCTAAAATTTATGTCAACAGTAAAGAGGAGATGTGTGCCTAACAAATGATGAGAAGTCACTCTTGAGGAGATTTGTGTGAAACGCCTCTGGACAGCTGCCGTCTCCAAATGGAGCAAAGTTCTTTAGACTTGATCTGTGATGAACATCTCGGATCTAGTCATTTTACTGATTTATGGAGGGCATAGTCGTCTGTTATGTGTGATTTTGTGGATGTATTTATTTAGTTTTGCATGATTTGATCATGTCACTGTGACAGTGAAGGGTGGTGTGGAAGTGATTTGAGAGCAGAATCATATTCTCATGTCTATGCAGAATAATCAGGAGAAATCATTCCTGTCCAGCACCGTGGTTTTTCACATTATGTCATTTACAGGGCTGGGTGGGTTACTTTTAAAATGTATTTCACTACAGATTACAAAATACATGCTTTAAAAAGTCATTTGTAACGTATTTTGTTACATTACTCAAGTTTAGTAACTTAATCTAAATACTTTAGAAAACTTAGGAATACTAATAAGTGTGGAACAAACACAAAGAAGGTCATTGCAAGTTTTTATCTCACAATTCTGACTTTTTCCCTCAGAATTGTGTGATATAAAGTTGCAATTGCGAGTTATAAAGTCAATTATGAGATATAAACTCATAATATTGAGAAAAGTCAGAATTATGAGATATAAACTCACAATATTGAGAAAAGTCAAAAATATGAGATATAAACTGAAAATATTGAGAAAAGTCAGAATTATGAGATATAAACTCACATACTAAATTCACAATTGCAAGAAAAAAAGTTAGTATTGCAAGTTCATATCTCCCAATTCTGACTTTATAACTTGCAATTGTGAGTTTAAATCTCACAATTGTGAGGGGAAAAAACAAATTGTGAGAAAAAGTTGCAGTGACGAGTGAATTATAAAATGACTCACAAAACATGAAAACAGTCGTGGATCATCCAGATCATGACAGGACAGTTAAGTTGACTGTTGGACAAGTTTTTTTTATAAATTTAGTCATTTTGTCTTGTTCAGGACAGTATTAAATAAAAATAACAACATTTTTATGATCCCTTTTAAAAGTATTAAAATGTTGATGAAACTGAACTCCGCTTTTTCAGACTGTCAGAATCACCAATCGCTGTTTAAATGACATTAAAACTCAAAGTAATCACTTTGGTAATCTAAAACACTTTTCAGATGTAACTGTAATCTGATTACCACCCATTTAAAATGTGACTGTAATGAAATAAGTTACTAAGTTACTAAGTTACTTGTATTTCGTTACTCCCCAAACCTGGTCATTTATAATTCAAAAGTTTGGGGTCAGTCATTAAAAAATAACAACAACAACAAGGATGCATGAAATTATTCAAAAGTGACAATAAAGACATATAAATAATGTTACAAAATATTTCTATTTCAGATAAGCGTTGTTCCTGAAAAAAAAAAAACATATCAGAATGATTTCTGAAGGATCATGTGACACTGAAAACTGATGTAATGATGCTGAAAATTCACTGGAATAAATTACACTTTACTATATATTCACATAAAAAAAGTAAATTTGAATTAAAATAATATTTCACAATTTTTACTGTATTTTGGATCAAATAAATGCAGCCTTTATGTAAGCAGAAGAGACTGTTTCAAAAACTGACTTACCAACCACCAACTAAACTAAACAATCTGTTATATTACTGTAAATCTGCCTTATGTTAATTCTTCACAATAGTATCCAAGGATAACCAAGGTTTTGTGAAAACCATAATATATAGTTAGAATATAGCAGTATTTTCTTTGTACTAAGTGTAAATAGTTGTTAGATGCTATTTATACTTAGTGACAGATGCTATTTGCACCTCAGTGTGTTGTAATATAAAACAGTATGCAATAATAACAACATACTGAGTGTAAACGGTTATTTTTATTAAAATTAGTAAATGCATGCTGCCTTATTGTGACAGTAAAGCCCTCGCTGTACGCCTACTAACCCTACACTATAAACACTTTATTTACACTAAAAAAAAAAATGCTGGGTTAAAAGCAGTCCAAGTTGGGTTGAAAATGAACAAACCTAGGGATTGGGTTAAAAGTTTGCCTGCTGGGTAGTTTTATTTAACCCAACTATTGTTTAAAAATGACTATATGTTTGGCTTAAAATGAACCCAAAATTAAAATCAGACACATAATTACTAGAGGCAACAATAATAATCAAAAGGTGAATATTTATTAATAAGCAATTTAATAAATGCTTATTGTTTAATTATTATTTTTTCAACTTTCAACATATTTTAGGTTCATTTTAAGCAACAATACAGTCATTTTTAAACAATGGTTTTGTCCATTTTCAACCCAACTTGAGTTGTTTTTAACCCAGTATTGATTTTTTTAGAGTGCGCAATTATCCGTTTCCCCGCCATTGATAGAATTTTCCGGCAATCCATGTTTTCGCTGTTATATTGTAGGGGGCGCTATTATGTGTCTTCTGAAATAGTACAGAATCTTGAGAGTTAAATAAATGTTTATTGTTCATATATTTTCTTCCTTTTTATTTAAAATAAACACCATTCCGTTTGTAGTGTAAATAGTCTTTGTCAACAAGTCAGGCTATTTACACTTAGTGTAAATAGACACGCTGATATAGTTAAAGTTACTAAATTGACATCATATTATCCCAGCTGCTTTTTTAAACAAGAAATGTGCACTTTTCTATTTATTTATTTGCTGACCAGTGCAACTGATATGTGTATGTGTGTAAAGTCCACAAGCATTATAGGAGTTGTTGACCTCGTGTGTGTTAGGTGTGCATGAGAATTAAAGGCAAAATCAATGGATAGATTCTGATTATATTCAGCCAACGTTGACTTATCTGCCCTTTTGCCCTTCATTCGTGACATTCCAGTCATCGGATCACACGTGTTAGCTCGCTTACTGATGAAATGCGTGTTGTATTATGTATGTTGGAGTGTAAAGGATGAGTGCTCTGGGTAAACAGCAATCAGACAAGCTGCTTCTGTGTTCTGCATCTTTCAAACACATGATAACATCCGCAATAACCGAGGCTCCGAAATGAGTTTAAAAACGCCCACTGAGACGCTTTATATTTTATTGGTGCACTGAAAAATGTTGCTAGTGTGGCGTTTCCCAACATGCTCCTTCATCAAGCGTTTTACTCAGTTGTAGCGCAACACAGCAACAGTTAATATAGTCAAAACAGCGTTTGCCTAATGCTTCTGTCGATTACACAGGAAGCTTGTCCTGACTGCGTGCTAATGAAAATAATCTGTCAAGCTTTCATCCTAAAGGTTAGATTTGGGACTAACCCGAGGTTCTGTGGCTAAAATGATCCCAATTCTTCATCCTGTGTTAGTATCTAATCTGAGGAAGGCCTCATTAGCCGCCTCATGTTTACCCTCACATTTCCAGAGGAATCAGAAGACATTAGCAGAGACAGTCCCTGTGCTAAGAGTAATTACCAGGCCTATAACACACACCTGTAATTCCTGTCGTCTGCTGCCAAGTGCCGTTTTGTGTATTCACATCACATCTCTTACAATCTGCCTGACTCGCCTTCGCAGCAGAAATATGCCAGGACTAAACTGTATCAGTTTACAATGTACCAGAGCTTTAGCCTGAGGGATTATTCTAGGACTTTCTAAGCAGCACACCAGAAGAGAGGACAGAAAAGGGTCTGTTTTTCCTTTCAACAAGTGATCTGAGGAAGGATGTGCTTAACCTTCAGAAAATTTCTGGAGGTCAAG
Organism: Zacco platypus; assembly: GCA_038088235.1. Lineage (NCBI taxonomy): Eukaryota > Metazoa > Chordata > Actinopteri > Cypriniformes > Xenocyprididae > Zacco > Zacco platypus. The sequence continues at coordinate 32,220,786 of CM076074.1, read as the reverse complement.
TTGGAAACTGTATGAACAGTTTTATTTTACATTTGTTACCCACCTTATTTTTTATTCTTTACCTGCCAGCATTTAAAAAGAACTTGTCAGTCAGTTCCAGTATTTTTGATTATTTTCACAAAATTTTCAAAATGGGCCCGTATCTATTTATTTTATTTATTTTATTTTATATTTTATTTTATTTTATTTTATTTTATTTTATTTTATTTTTTATTTTATTTTATTTTATTTTATTTTATTTTATTTTATTTTATTTTATTTTATTTTACTTTACTTTACTTTACTTTACTTTACTTTACTTTACTTTACTTTACTTTACTTTACTTTACTTTACTTTACTTTACTTTACTTTACTTTACTTTACTTTACTTTACTTTACTTTTATTTTATTTTATTTTATTTTATTTTATTATTTTATTTTATTTTATTATTTTATTTTATTTTATTTTATTTTATTTTATCTTATCTTATCAAAATGTTGAACAAACAGCTGAGAAAATTGCATTTTCGTCAAAGACTTCGTCCAGATCGGATTCGGAACAATGATCACAACACAGACCGTGTGGATCGATTTCACAGTCATCATCTCTTCATATGTTTGACATTTCATTCGATAACTTTTTTTTAAGCAATTTTGATTCATATTTTATTTAAAGTTTGATGTTACATATGCGTAAGCAATGCTTCTATCCCTTTTTTCTGCTTCTTTACTTTCTTTTTGATCTAGAAATTCTGTCCTTTTTCAGAAGATGCGTAATAGTGCCCCTCTAGCATCCCCATCAGGTAGCGCCCCTACCGTCCCCTTTAGAAGATGTGTAATTGCGCCCCCTACTGTCCCTTTTAGAAAATGTGTAATAGCGCCCCCTACCGTCCTCTTCAGAAGATGCGTAATAGCGCCCCCTAGCATGGATTGTTTATTCCGTCAATGGCGTAGAAGTGTTGTGTCATAAATGACGGAACATTCTGTCATTGGTGGGGAAAGAGTTAATTTAAGAGTGGCCATTTGGAAATTGAATGTTTCTGGCTTCTGTCGTCATCCACTTCCAGTTATTTTTAGCTGTACAAAACAATTGACTTCTGCGTTAAAAAAATAAGGTGGATATATATGTGTTGTGGTTTTTGTAACCCTCTTACCTAAACTTGGAATGTTTCTGAATTCAGGTTAAGACCATGAATTGTGGGATTTTAGTTATAACAGTAAATGTTACATAATATATATATATATATATATATATATATATATATATATATATATATACACTGAGAAAAAAATTAATCAAATGTAAAAAGAAATTCAATACAAAAAATGGCAAAAAATTGGGCGTAAATTAACTCACCACTCAGTAGGGACTATTTTGGGTCCATATGTCGGGTGACGTGTTTCAATTTTAAATGGTTATTTTTTTATTTAAGCAAATTAATTAAAATATAAGGAAGTAAGTAATGGAACATTTCTATTTCTAGAAAAAGCTACACCTTCTCACAGAAATATAAAATTCAGTTTAGGTAATTTACATTTACGGCTATGAAAACATTTAAGTGAGAATGTTTTGAGAAAGGTGTTTATTATTTTAGGTCATGTTAATTGGACCTGCAGAAAGAGCATTTTAATAATGTGTCAACTCTATCAACATTGTGCGTGGCATAATGTCATTTCACACAGCAAAACATTTCTCTCACCTAAAACAAAACAAAATGAACTGAAATGTGAGAGCTCTTCTGTGATTTTTTTTCCTTAAAGCTTGTTTGTTATTTGAGCTGTACAGTTGTCTGGAAGCGCTATAGGTGGATGAACTGCTGGTTAAATGTCATTCCTGCGGGTGTATTCTTCTGGATGTGAAAAGTTCTTTTGTATTCTTATGCATATTATTCAAAAGTTAGTGTTTACTGGCTTTGCATGGTCACGACAGGAGTTCAAATTCTGAATATTGCACAGACAAGGTCAGTAAATGACTTATAATACTAGTCTCACGTTAACATGTACGTTCATCATAATGCTAATGGGGACATTTTTCCTTTGGAATTTGAATTGACGTTATGCCACAAATTTGTAAAAATGACTAAAAAAATGATACAAATGACAGAATTCTAAATTATAACATCATGGAAAAGAATAAATGCTGCCAATGCTATCAGTATTTTATAACAACATGTACACTAACCTAAACGATTATTAGGAACACCACACTAATACTGTGTTTGACCTTCTTTCGCCTTCAGAACTGCCTTAATTGTACGTGGCATTGATTCAACAAGGTGCTGAAAGCATTCTTTAGAAATGTTGGCCCATATTGATAGGATAGCATCTTGCAGTTGATGGAGATTTGTGGGATGCACATCCAGGGCACGAAGCTCCCGTTCCACCACATCCCAAAGATGCTCTATTGGGTTGAGATCTGGTGACTGAAATGATTCGAGCTTTGTGACATGGTGCATTATCCTGCTGGAAGTAGCCATCAGAGGATGGGTACATGGTGGTCATGAAGGGATGGACATGGTCAGAAACAATGCTCAGGTAGGCCGTGGCATTTAAACGATGCCCGATTGGCACTAAGGGGCCTAAAGTGTGCCAAGAAAACACCCCCACACCATTACACCATCACCACCAGCCTGCACAGTGGTAACAAGGCATGATAGATCCATGTTCTCATTCTGTTTACACCAAATTCTGACTCCACCATCTGAATGTCTCAACAGAAATCGAGACTCATCAGACCAGGCAACATTTTTCCAGTCTTCAACTGTCCAATTTTGGTGAGCTCGTGCAAATTGTAGCCTCTTTTTCCTATTTGTAGTGGAGATGAGTGGTACCTGGTGGGGTCTTCTGCTGTTGTAGCCCATCCGCCTCAAGGTTGTGCGTGTTGTGGCTTCACAAATGCTTTGCTGCAGACCTCGGTTGTAACGAGTGGTTATTTCAGTCAAAGTTGCTCTTCTATCAGCTTGAATCAGTCGGCCCATTCTCCTCTGACCTCTAGCATCAACAACGCATTTTGGCCCACAGGACTGCCTCATACTGGATGTTTTTCCCTTTTCACACCATTCTTTGTAAACCCTAGAAATAGTTGTGCGTGAAAATCCCGGTAACTGAGCAGATTGTGAAATACTCAGACCGGCCCGTCTGGCACCAACAACCATGCCACGCTCAAAATTGCTTAAATCACCTTTCTTTCCCATTCTGACATTCAGTTTGGAGTTCAGAAGATTGTCTTGACCAGGACCACACCCCTAAATGCATTGAAGCAACTGTCATGTGATTGGTTGATTAGATAATTGCATTAATGAGAAATTGAGCAGGTGTTCCTAATAATCCTTTAGGTGAGTGTATATCAGGGCCATAACCACGTTCTGTAACCAAGTTTTCCTGATTAATTGGAAATGGCTAAATTGTCCGTCCCTTCCCAACATTTGATATTTCTTAATGTTGCTCTCCATTACGCCCCGCTCTTGTGGTTGTTGGGATGACAGTTTAAAAGGTTAAAGTTTTAGGCCGGTCCGGCTCAGCAGTCTAACAGCGCTCGTCAATGTCAAAATAACGGCCAATCAGATCAAAGAAGGCGGGGCTTACTATTCACCGAAGACGCTTTTAGTTTTTACAGCGAAAGAGTGCATACGTGGTAAAATATAAGTAGCTAAACATTTAATATTTGACAAATGCGTCACGATGCATATGTTTAACGACCCACAGTAACATACAGTCACGCAAACTACTCAACTTTTTCATGAAATTTCTCCATTTTGAATGAAAAATATGTTCATGTGACATTTTTTTTTTTTTGTTTTAAATTTTTGATTTTTGACATACACAGTAAAATCCCCAGAGTTAAATCAACTCTGCTCAGATAACATTTGGTCCCTCTCTAAATAGTGTTAAAGTAACACTGAAGCAGAGTTGTTCAGTTGTTCAGGAAATTAGTTGAAGTCAGTTGTTGTTCTTGTGTTTCTCTTTTCTTCAGTGATTCTGCTTGTTAACAGCAGGTGTTCATCATTAATGTTCAATCATCACTTAATTAATTGCTTAATTATCTCATTAACTTTAACACTGCTTCAGTGTTACTTTAACACTATTTAGAGAGGGACCAAATGTTATCTGAGCAGAGTTGATTTAACTCTGGGGTTTTTACTGTGTACAAACAAGAGTGAGCATGTTTTAAATAAAATATAATTCGTGAAGAGTTTAAATGGACCATACTTCTTAGGATTTAATCTTTTCCACGTTGTTTTAATATGGAATTCTGTCATTTTTAAAAAATTTTACAGTTTAAAAAATAACAAAAAGTAAAAGGCCACAAAACAACGCCGGTCATTATATGGAAAGAGCTGCAGAAAGATTCCCCAGAATATCTCGATTTGTGTCCAGCAGCAGAAGAAAGTTTTTGGAACATCGTAATGATAACAGAATGATCTTTTTTTGTGGAAAAGTTATTTGGTTGTTTGCAGCCAAGCTTTTAACACACTTTAACGCATGTGGCCATTATAAATAAGACATGAAAAGAGGGCCCTTTTTAATTTAAAGGACTAAGGAAGTCTTGTTTGCTTTGGTGTGTGAGTTCAGCGGCGCTCGGGCAGGAGCTCTAATGAGAGCAGCAGTCGGGAACACACTGCTCTCATTGCAGCATGATAAATGGTCAGCGCTGCAGTGCTGTGTATGTGAGCGCATGCAAACCAATATCCTCCTGCCTCTCTCTCTCTCTCTCTCTCTCTCTCTCTGCCTCCCCAGTGGGGACTCTGCTGCAGGTTTAGACACATCATTACAAACAATGATTTGTTTTATTTTGCAGCGTGTGATCTAGTGCTGCCTTGCATCTGGCGCCATGTGCCTCCACATCGGCACGCTCAGATCTATGGAATATTCACTCCGGAACAAACAGAACTGGGAAGTATTGGGCTATTATGACAGCGACAGCATGGCTTGACACTATTATTTGAGCATATAACAAACTTTTTATACTATAATGCGGAAATCATCAGTGCTTCTCAACTGGTTATGCTTCAGAAATATTTACTAAACAATAATGTCATTAAAATTAAAATATTACTATATTGTCATTTATAATGTTATATTTATTATTGTGATTGTTTATTAAGCCATCATTCACATCATCATCATCATCATCATCATCGACACAAACCGTATTTATCTTCACTTTAACTGAAGGTGTATTTCATTTAGTCTGGATTATATTGTGTAGTTTTGTTCGTGTTTTTGAGGACGAGGGCGTCACACGTCCTGGCCATGTTGACTCTGTTGTCTTTTACCTAGTGACAGTTGAGTATGAGCCTGTGATTGGACACCACTGACATCAACTTCTGAAGATATGGTTCAACATGTGTTTTCCTTCGGGAACACTTTAGTTTATTCCCACTATTGCTTATTAGCAGCATATAACTATGATATTGGCTGTTATAAAGCACATATTAATGCCTTACTCTGCATGACCATATTCTACATCCCTTAATCCTAAACTTAACAACTACTTTACTAATTAATAAGCACAAATTAGGAGTTTATTGAAGCAAACGTTGTAGTTGCTAGTTAGTTAATAGTGAAAATTGCACCTTAAACTAAAGTGCGACCATTCCTTTTTTTTGTTGTGCTCAATTAATTATGCATAATTATTTGGTTAGCTGCATTCAGTGCTATTTTAATATTACTTATATATTATTATTAGTAATATTTTAAATTAGTGACTAATTTAAGTTTCAAGTTTTTTTTTTTTTAAGTTTAAGTTACTCTTTTTTTATGTGTTTTTGTGTTTATTATTAATTTATTTAAGTTAGGTTAAGTTTAGTATGTAGCATACTTCAAATGTGAGCTTCCCAGTTAGATTTTAGCTGTTTTTAATTATTTTTTTTATATAATATATATGAAATATATAAATATATATTAACATATTAAAATATTTTTTTAATCTGATCTTATATATATATATATATATATATATATATATATATATATATATATATATATACATTGACGGAATATATAAGATTAGATTGAAAAATTATGAATATTATTAATTTAATAATAATAATAATAATAATAATAATATTTAAATAAAATATATTTTTAATATGCCTATTTTAAAACCAGAAATATACATTGCAATTAATGAAATTAATTTTTAATAGTTTTAGTTAACGATAACAACACGGGTTGCATTTTATTATTTTAAAGCTGCAGGTTTACATGAACATAACAGCCTCTTTGTTGACAAGACTAACGTGTTTTCTATAGTCTATAGTCATATCCGGTTGGCTTATCGTTTGGGTGGATTTTGTGTTGTTTATGAGAAGCTCTTATATCCCAAAAACCAATTTAACCTCCTTAAGCACATCTGTTACTGTTTCAAGATGGTGTAACAAGCTGGATTTTCCAGTAGGGATCATATTCTAGTCTTTCATCTGGCGTTGTGTTGATATTCTGCTAAAATATTCAAGGCGCAGCAGCGTTACCGTGAATCAACGTCTTGTGTTTTCTTAAAGCCGAGAATGAGATATGAAAAGAGACTTTCAATCTTTGAACCTGTAGTTTTTATTAACCGTGATTTCTAGCTGGGGAAATAGAACTATTAGCATTCATGAAATGATAAGAAATGAAATAAGCGGGCAACGCCGAATGCATAGACATGTCCGCTCGCATTATTTCAGCATCATTCAAAGTTTAAGCGCAGATTTCCTCAGCGGTGGTTGAACAGAACTGACGTCCGTGCAGAAGAAAAGGTGAGTGTAGACATTGCTAATCTGCAGCTTTTAGTTCCCACCACGTTATCTTTAAGGCCCCGTTAATTGTTTGTGCCGGGCAATCTAACACACTCGTTAATGCGATCAGATGCGAGATTGTAATACGCCGCTGGGCGCTTGTCGGTACGTGCCCGCGAAAGCGCGGCGAGACGGGCCGGCGTAAATTAAATTAGAGCCCTTGCGAAATTTCCGAGCGTGCTCATTGGCTGTGGCTTTTGTTGTGTTGCGTCTGACCTTGACCTAGTGAAGATTAATGTAACAAGACTGGGTGACGGTAACAGCGGCCGGTTCTCATGCGGCGCACAGACTGTGTACACACACAAATCAGTGTGTAATGGACAAGGCGGAGGCGTCATGGCCGTGGAAAAGCACCATTCGGGCTCTGTTAGCACATGTGGGTTTATGGGCCTTGAAGGGACGGGTTCTGGCCACTGAAACTAGTCAACAGCGAGTGAACCAACTCATACAGCCAAACCGTAAAGCTTTATAGCTTAAAGCTTTGTTGATTTTGGCCATATGCTCTTAACCATGTCATTTTTGTTTAGCTGTAGCGCTGAGTTTGGGAGCTGTTGAAAGCGTGTGTGGGTGAATTGGGTCACATTTCAACCAATTTTGCACCGAGTTTTCTCATTTTGACAGTTTCGTTCGTGGCATTTCAAGACTTTTCCCACTCCTATTCTCATATTATATTATTGTAGGTGTATATTTTTATATTTTATGTTGTTTTATTAGTTTAATATTATTATTATTTTTGCATTAAAGTAATGGACATTATATATTTTGCAAGTCAGAAGTGCGAGATATAAACTCAAAGTGACTACAATTCTGACTTTATAACTCGCAATTCTGACTTTATAACTCGCAATTCTGACTTTATAACTCGCAATTCTGACTTTATAACACACAATTCTGACTTTATAACTCACAATTCTGACTTTATAACTCATTATTCTGACTTTATATCACACAATGTTGACTTTATATCTCACAATTCTGACTTTATATCACACAATTCTGACTTTATATCACACAATTCTGACTTTATAACACACAATTCTGACTTTATATCACACAATTCTGACTTTATAACACACAATTCTGACTTTATATCACACAATTCTGACTTTATAACACACAATTCTGACTTTATATCTCACAATTCTGACTTTATATCACACAATTCTGACTTTATATCTCACAATTCTGACTTTATATCACACAATTTTGACTTTATATCTCACAATTCTGACTTTATATCACACAATTCTGACTTTATAACTCACAATTCTGACTTTATAACTCGCAATTCTGACTTTATAACTCGCAATTCTGACTTTATAACTCGCAATTCTGACTTTATAACACACAATTTTGACTTTATATCTCACAATTCTGACTTTATATCTCACAATTCTGACTTTATAACTCATTATTCTGACTTTATATCACACAATTTTGACTTTATATCTCACAATTCTGACTTTATATCTCACAATTCTGACTTTATATCACACAATTTTGACTTTATATCTCACAATGTTGACTTTATAACACAAAATTTTGACTTTATAACTCATTATTCTGACTTTATAACTCGCAGTTCTGACTTTATATCACACAATTCTGACTTTATAACTCGCAGTTCTGACTTTATATCACACAATTCTGACTTTGTAATGCAATTCTGACTTTATATCACACAATTCTGATTTTATATCACACAATTCTGACTTTGTAATGCAATTCTGACTTTATTACTCATAATTCTGACTATATCACACAATTTTCACTTTATAACGCAATTCTGACTTTATATCACAAAATGTTGACTTTGTAATGCAATTCTGACTTTATTACTCATAATTCTGACTTTTTATCACACAATTCTGACTTTATAACTCACAATTGTGAGAAAAAAGTCAGAATTTTGAGATAAAAAGTTACAATTACCTTTTTTATTTCATGGTGGAAACAAGCTAGTGATCTTTAAAATTAAATAATAATATTTTATTTTTCTTTGGTTTCTGGGATGAAATATGACCTAGACATTTTTATACTGCTTGTATGTCACATGACATATTGTCCCCAAAATTCTCTCTTTATATTTTTTAGTTTTATATTTTATTTTTTTTACAATAAATAACTTTTCTTTCTTTCTTTCTTTCTTTTTCTTTCTTTCTTTCTCTTTCTTTCTTTCTTTCTTTCTAATTGTGTGAGAATTAGAATTAATTCTATTTGCTTGCCAATTATGAGTCAGTATTTCTTTCTATCTAATTAAAAAAAAAATTCCTATGCCTCTGTCATATTTACAGTATATATCTGGCATTTGTTAATTGCCATTATGAAAGCTGCTTTGCTTTGCTGAGACATCTTGAGAAGCTTTCAAGCTTTTCTTCATCTAACAATAAGTGTTTGAGAAGCAGTGGTGCTGTATCTTACATGGCTTTGTCAGTCCCTGCCACTTATTTTTATTTTCCATTGTCTCTATTTCAACCTCTCCTGAGTTACAATTACAGCATCTACTCTGGTTCCAGTTTTGCCCGATGCTTCTCCCCAACTTGGGGAGGATGAGGCTTTCTCAGTTATTTCCATAGCATCCTGTAAGGGCCCTTCACAGCCCGACCTTTATTTCAGCCCTCCTGTGACCCCCATCAGTTCCCTGTTTTCTCATATTCCTGCATCTAGACTCTGCCGGTTTGATTGACATCTGAACAAGCCCAGATGGGAAGACAGTAGCTTAGTTGGGAGGAATTTGAGGACTGTTGGACGGCAGTGAGCAAACGAAGCTGGTAGTAAATGGTGGTTTAAAAGATGGTCCTGTGCAGTTGCCAGAGTATTCAATGTGAGAGCGATCCCAAACCATTTTGTTTCCATCATGTGATCATGTGATGTGGTTCCAAGTGAAAAGAAAGAAAGAAAGAAAGAAAAAGAATATTGAATCAGAAAGAAATATGTGTTGGGACTTGATTTTATAAATCCATCCATCCACCCACCCATCCTTCCATCCATCCATCCACCCACCCACCCACCCACCCACCCATCCACCCACCCATCCACCCATCCATCCATCCATCCATCCATCCATCCATCCATCCATCCATCCTTCCATCCATTCATTCCTCCATCCATCCATCCATCCATCCTTCCATCCATCCACCCACCCACCCATCCATCCATCCATCCATCCATCCATCCATCCATCCATCCTTCCATCCATCCATCCATCCATCCACCCACGCACCCACCCACCCACCCATCCATCCACCCATCCATCATCCATCCATCCATCCACCCATCCATCCATCCTTCCATCCATCCATCCATCCATCCACCCACCCACCCATCCTTCCATCCATCCATCCATCCATCCTTCCATCCATCCATCCACCCACCCATCTATCCATCCATCCACCCACCCATCCACCCATCCATCCATCCACCCATCCATCATCCATCCATCCATCCATCCATCCACCATCCCATCCATCCATCCATCCATCCATCCATTCATCCACCCATCCACCCATCTACCCATCCATCCATCCATCCATCCATCAAGATATCATATTTATTTAAGCTTTTGTTGTAGTTATTTTAGCTAAATGGATATAAGAAATTCTTTCTTGGCAACCAGCCGAAATATATAGAAGTTTTCAAGTTCCATTTTTTATAATGTTTTTATTGTCAACTAACCTATTATGCAATGGGCAGACACTTTTATCCAAAGTGACTCGCGTTGTGCTTAAGAAATTAATATTAGGAGGTCATGCGCTCCCTGGGAATCAAACCCATGACCTTGTCTTTGGTAATCTCATACTCTACTTTTTGAGCTGTTGTCATTTTACTGCCCCCTGCTCTCTAGATCACTGCAATGCCAATTGATTTTGCAGTAAAATCAGAGAATGAGTTCAAGTTGTTGTTCGTAGAAATTCCCTCTCTCTCTGCATTCAGTTTTCTGTCTCATTCTTGCTCTTTCTGTAGATGTGCTGTACTCTCTCTGGAGATAATATGTTATATTTTCAAAGCTGCTCTATCCCTCCATCTTCTCTCTGACATCACTAACTGCTCAACAAAGGACCTAATGAAGCAGAGGAGAAGAAATATTCGCCTGGTAATTAAGAAGAATGAAAAGAGGCGACATGGAGGTTGTCACGTGCCCTGTAATTGTCCTTTACTCTATGAGGTCCACTTTAAAGTTCTTTTCTCCTTTTCACCCACTTCTTGCCCCATTACTTCATGCATGTAATTAGTGTGAGCCTCGGGGACGAGCACCGCTGCGAATGCCGAGTTGATGCTGGTGGTCACTCTTTTTGCTGTCAAATACAGTGCTTTTCGGAAACGCCTTTGCAAAAAAAATCTGCCGTTTTGATGGAATTTGTTGCGTGTTTGTTTGGGTTGAGCGACAGATGAAAGGTTCTCTAGTGACAAAGGGACGTGTGGCCCTTCGTATTAAATTAATTATTTGCAGAAGAGCCTATTCAGAGTGTAATTTCATCAGATAGCTGTTGAGATGTTGAGAAATATCCCTCTATTCAAATGACAACAAATTACTTTGTTTTGCACAACAATGCCCTGTATTTTTCCCCTGAGTTTTTAATGGTTTCCAAAGAAAGGCAAGCGTTTGTGAGTAATCATTATTATTTGCAATCAGTTGCCAAACACATTTGCTTCATGCTTTCAGTTTGTACATCCAAATGTCAGCATTAAATTGACCCTTTTAATGCCGTTTTTGGTGTGCGTGTTATTGCAAATTTGAAAGGTACGTTTGTCTTAATAACTTTTCGTCAACAATTAATAATTGCTTCTGCCTCTGAAGCAATTTTTCTTTCCAGATTGTCACAAATACCTGATTCTGGTGTGTAAATCAATTGCTGATTAATAAAATCAAACAAACTTTACATTTGATACATTGTTCCTATTTGGAAAAAAAGTAAAACATGTTTGAAATATTGTTTCATATTGTCTTTAATTAATAGTTATTATTTACAGACACATCCAAACACGTGCTATTTTAGTATATAATAGAATTGAAATACTATTGATTTGAATCAGTTTCTGTTCGTTTACTATATATTTAAATTTTAATGTTAGTTAAAGTTTCATACTACTGTAGATCCATAAGTGTTAGATATCGCTAAAGACCCGTAAATTGGAGAAGCATTCATGCATTTTAGGGTTAAAATGCTGTGAAAATAGTTTATTAATGCACTGACACGAACAATTGCATTTTTAATTAACATTAACAAAGGTGAATAAATGCTGTACAAATGTATTGCTCATAGTTAATGTGAACTTATGCATTAAGTAGTTTTAACAACGAGACCTTATTGTAAAGTGTTACCCAAATAATAAATAATTCTATGTACCTTTTAGGATGACTCAAATGAATCAGATTTAACAATGATTCAAACTCAAACAGGATTTTTCCAACTGAACTAAGCCTCGACGCTCTCACACTCGAAAGACATAAAACTAATCTCACACACTTTAGGAAAATGATTGGCCAAATTCTCAAATATATTGTGAATATTGCATCTTCATTTCCCGTTCACTCTATCAAAGCAAGTCTCTTGCGACCTCTGAAATCGAACAGGATCCAATGCTCTGCAGAATCACATGAACGCATCCCAGTCCATCTCAGCATGTAGTTCACACACACAGCGACACACAAACCGCGCTACACACTTCAGCTCTCCAAATCACAGTCCTGAACATTGAGAGCCTCGCGACCCGCTGCTACAATGACAGAGTAATCTCCGCACACAGTAGCACCTCCGCGCCGAGTGTGCCGGGCTGCTATTACTTTGACCACTGTCATTAGACCTGTACGGTACTATTATTACCTTCATAAACAGCATTAAAGCCACACAGGCATCATTAGGCCACCCTCTGTGCGCTCGAATGGCCCATCCAGAGCAGAAGATTTGAATTCTGCCAGAGCCTGATATCGTGAGCGATGTGCTGTTGGGAAATCACGTTAGCGGCTTGCATCGGGTCGCGATGTGCTTTCATTTGCAAGAAAATGAGAATGGACTGAAATGCACCCGAAACCATCATTCAGTGTACACTGACATGCTTGATGTTTGCATCATGTGCACGGATTAAATCGGAGGTTGTTCCGATCAGCTGATAAACTTTTAGTGATGTGTTATTAAAATGCTGTAGATGTATTGTTCGTCGATAATGGTAACAAATGAAACCTTATTGTAAAGTGTTACCAATTTTAAAATATACAGCTCATTTTTAAAGTGGCAGTGGCAGATCTTTTCCTCCAAACTGTGAGGTACATCCAAGTGAAAAATATACTTGATTTTAATGTGTCGGTTGTTGATTGGACGTTGAGATGTGGGCGTGGCACTCAAAAGTGGGTGAATGCAGGGTTGCAGAGACACCCCGTGGACACGTGGACCAGATGATTGGTGAGCTTACACTCACCCCCTAAAACTCACTCCCATCCGGGTCACGGCACCAATGTAAGCGGGCCTCGAACCCAGTCTTCGGGCATGGGAGTCGGACGCTCTAACAAGGAGGCTAAAGGCTGCAACCTCTAGCATCCAGAGCGTCTCTTGAGGTCAAGAGTGAGGTTTACTCACACAGCAACTACTAGCTGGCCTCCGTTACACTCACAACCCTAAACCTCACTCCCGTCCGGGTCACGGCACCATTTTTTTTTTTTTTCATTTTTCATCATTTAGCACACGCTTTTGTCCAAAGCGACTTACAAGGGGAGCAATCAGGGGTTAGGTGTCTTGCTCAAGGGCACTTTAGTCATGGTATTGAAGGTGGAGAGAGTGCTGTTTATTCACAATCCCCACTTTCAATTCCTGCCGGCATGGGAATCGAACCGGCAACCTTCAGATTACAAGCCCGACTCCCTCACTAGGCCACGACTACCCAATGTAACCCCTCTACCTGTATCCTACTCGGCTTGCTCTGAGCGGGCCTCGAACCCGATCTTCCGGCATTGGGAGTCGGACGCTCTAAAATGGAGGCTAAAGGCTGCAAACTCTAGCATCTGTCGCTAGAACGACTCTTGAGATCAGAGGAGTGAGGTTTACTCGCACAGCAACTACTAGCTGGCCTCCGTTACATATAGAAGTAGGGGCAGAAATAGTACGGGGCATCAGCTTACTGTCGGAAATTTGTGATGCGTCGCGCCCCATCCGGTGTAGACAGCATCACTGATTATAATGGGTTCTGTTTGATTGTTGATTGAGGAGTGATGTGATGATTAGTTAGATCATTTGAATGTGTTCCTCCCGAACTTTGTTAATAAAACATCCTATATATATATATATATATATATATATATATATATATATTTCCAAAGAAATGAATACTAGAGGAATATATTTTCTCCCTTCTATCACACTCTCTCTGTGGTGTCTAGAAGCAACAATTGCAGACATGTCACAAAATGAGTTAAAACATGCTTTTGTCAGTAAATTGACTAGTGCAAACGCTAGTAAATCGCGTTGTGTGATTCATTTAAATCCTCTCCTCCCATGAATGTGGCGTCTGAAAGGGAAACTCATATGCATATGCAGTAATGTGAGCCGCTAGAATAACTCCTTTTAGCGCTAGTTTTGCACATCATGTCTTTAGTAAACCATGACAGTAGTTTTTTAACACCAGAAGAGAGTGTGCGCTGGCGCGAGCTGTTTGTAAATCTGGCCCAAAGGCACTTTAAGATCTATAACATGCTTTTTTATTATTATTTCATGCCAAATTGAATGCAAAAGCCAATAAACAGGGTAGTAAAAATGTGCCACAACTTGAACGTCAAATTTCATGTTTTAAAAAGTTGTTGTTGAATAGGTAAGATCAATATGCATGCATATGAATGCAATTAACTAAATCAGTTTTCATATACATTTGGTGCACATTTCATTTACTATATTTTCTCTAATTGGCATTAATCACGTTGCTTTTGCCCCCATATTCTGCATCATCCACATCGATGGTGTGCAGATAAACGCTGCTACAGTGATGGATCTCTTGTGAGCCTGTGCGCTGGTTGTAGATGTATTGCTGGTCTGTTATTATGTGTTGGGTGGGCACATGGGTCAATAAGACATCTAGTCTGTTCTTCTTCACTGGTGTTGCAGGTCAGGTGGGACGGCCGCCCGGTAATGGTAGATTTCTCTCTCGCCGTAATCTACACAGCAGGGACCCTGAGCTTAACAGAGTCTCTCTCTCCCATCCTATATTTCAATTCGGTGTTACACACATGAGCAAAATATCACCATGACCTGTATTATGTTTCTCTGCATATGCAATACCATAAATGAATATGCATTAATCATGGTGCGATTGTATCTGATCACTAAGTTTCCAAAAACAAAGCTCCTGAAGCAACCGGACAGTGCGCCATTAGCATTCTGCGCGGACGAGGTTTTAGTTCCTCTTGGTGGAATAGAGAGAGGACTCATTGTGTATTCAGGACAGAGTTAGACTTTTATAGCGCTGTAGAATATGCTGAAATTCGGCCCATATTTTCTGTTTGTTGGGGGTGTTTTTGAATGGGTGGTTTTGCTCGTAAATTTGCTTTAAAGATATTTATCAGCTCCGCTCCTAATTTATGGGATTGTTTGCGCAGTCATAGCCCGCTGAGAAAGTCAGCGAGGATAAAAAGGCGGCTGTGTGTGTTATTTAGACAAATAGATTGTGTATCTAGTGCAAGACACACATAGAAATCACATTCATTTGTATTCAAACACCCCAGTCAAAACTGAAAAACGACCATCAATTATTCGATATGCATAATGTATTTTAGTGCACTTGTTGTGATGTCGAGCACAATGCAGTAGCGTTGTCTATCTGGTGTGTTTTCGCTTATTTTATGCCACCCAGTTTTTCTCTTTCATCGTAATTTCTTATGCCGCGGTGCTGTTGTTAAATAGTTGACGAAAAATACCTTTGGGAAGTTGACATCCTGCTGTTTGACATCTTTACACAGAATTTTGCTAGTGCTTTTATAATTTTTTATGCGTGGAACTCGTTTTACAGTAAATGAAACTGTTCCCGGAATTCATTTCTCACGCCACATGACCATTTAAAATGAGCGTGAAGGCAAAAGTGTGATTAAAGAAGAGATGATTTTATGCATTCATCCTTAAATCTTGCATTTGATAAAATAAATATCCATGAGCTTATTATACATCAGCTTGATGTGTTGTCAGAATATTTGATTTGTATTTCAGTTAAGATGCAGATGTTTGCACGACTGTGTCATCATTCAGTTGCGGTATTTTGTATTAATCAGCATCCGCGACCCCATCAAACAGACTGTTTACGCATTATGCATGAACAATTTTTATGAAAAATAAGTAAGTGGATATTGCAATGTGTTTTGATGATGGGTCGAGGGGTCTCGCTCTTTCAGCAGTTTCCACGAGCTCTCTAATTCGACACCCAACGGCAATTTTGATTCCTTCTTCGGCCGATGTCCTTGTTATATATTTATTCATTTTCATCTGTCAATAGGCTAAATATTTCGCGCCTGGGGTGAAGAAAACCTCTGACTAGATTTATTAGCCAATATTGTAATGACGACAAGAGTAATGGGCATGTCAGTCATCGGCGGAGAATAAGGGTGATGGGCTTCAATGAAGTGCTTTTCATTCAGACATATTCAGGCTACATGTGAGCGGATACGACGTTTAGAGGTCAGTTAGTCAATAGAGGATCACAAACAAAACCAAAACCTCTGTGTCATATTTCACCCACAAAGAGAAAATGTGTATATGTATTAATCAGCACAAATGACAGGCAGTGATATATATATATTAGGGGTGGCACGGTTCACAAAACCCACGGTTCGGTTCGTATCATGGTTTTAGGGTCACGGTTTTCGGTTCTGTACGGTTCTTGTTGTTATTTTTTCTTTTAATCTTTAACACTCCAGAAATTTCCTTCAGCATATGATGTATAGCGTATTAGCTTAATTATCCACAATTTAGGATACAGTATTAACATTTTTGTAATGTAATCATGCACTAACTGAATTTGACTTGACTTTAAGCACATTATTTGGACCATCTCTGAGTAAAAGCTGGTGAGAATTTGATACAGCGAGGAGAAGACATTTATGATGACATGCTTTTCGTTTGTTTGGCATAAAATAAGAGCATGTGTATTGTTATCTCTACAGGAACTCGTGCCTTTTTAGCACACAAAGATTGAAATTAACTTGCATTTATCAAACTGTCAACTTCAGTGTAGCTCTTACAAAAAAAAAAAGACAAAGACAAAGAGACGAACTCTTAAAGCTCTGTCTTTTAAACAAGTCAAAATACTTTAACATAAATATATAATATAATGTAATAACATAAACATCCCCAATGCTTTAGTTATCACTGAGAGGCTTCTTAAATGCTGCGGAGAAGTGTTATTAGAAGTGTTTCATTAGCATATTGAATGCATTTTGCACAATGCTCGCACACAGTCGCAGTTCTATCTACTGTTTTATTTCCGTTGTCGTAAGTAACATGAAATCCAAAATGTTCCCACACACCGGATTTGAACGACACGGGCGCATCCGCCAACTCCGGGCAGCCTTCATTAGGGGCCGTTCACATATCGCGCCTAAAAAAGCGTGGAAAGCGCGGCCGCGTCGCTTCCATTTTCAGCGCGCTTGCCGCTCGCCTACATAGGAAATCATGAATATGCGCGTGCAAAAGACGCGATATGTGAACGGCCCCTTACTCCACTTTTACTGTCTATATGTATGTTCGCGCGAAACTGTCTGAATACGGGGCTACATTGCGCATGCGTCGAACTGTCGAACCGTGCGACGCACACACGAACCGAACCGAGACAAGCGAACCGAACGGTCCGGGTGATTTTTCATGTACCGTGCCACCCCTAATATATATATATATATATATGAATTGGTTTAAGTGGGGTAAACTTAAATTAAACAAATTAGTTCAATCAAATTAACTTTTATAAGTATTTAGAACTTTCTTTTACTTTTGAGTTCTCAAAACTGACACATTTTAAGTCATCTGAACTGTTTTGAGTTTTATGAACTTTGACTGGGCTGGGATTTCTATTTTGCTTTGCAATGACACTCGAGAGGGAGAGTAAATGCTAAAAATAAGTGTTATATAATGTTTTATTTTGTGCAAGATTAATGTTAAGTGGGAGATTAATAGTGTTTAATGTTTTGCTATGCTAATTTAGAAGACTTTATGTTATGTGAGTTTGCAATTAAAATGTATGAGTACAAACAAAAATGTATGAACCAGTTCTGCTTACTTAAACTTTGAATTTTTAACTCAAAAATTTTTATGTTGCTGATTAGTTTTTTGTGTGAGTATATATATACTTTACTATTAGGGTTGGACGTATTTAAAGACTTTTCATCTAACTAATGCTACATTTTATATTTTATCAAAATTGCAGTAAAATTATGAAATATTATTGTAATTTAAAATATCTATTTTCTATGTGAAAATATAGTAAAATATAATTTATATCCAGTGATAAAAGCTGTATTTTCAGCATCATTACTCCAGTCTTCAGTCATGATCCTTCAGAAATCATTCTGATTATTTGCTTCTTATTATTATCAATGCAGAAAACATATTTTTTTAAACCATGTTTTCAGGATCATTTGATGAATAGAAGAACAGCATTTATTTGACATAGAAATCTTTTGTAATATTATCAATCTCTATATTGTCACTTTTAATCATTTTAATGCATCCCTGCTGAATTGAAGTATTAATTTCTTAACAAAAAAAAATAAGATCTTGCTGACACTAAACTTTTCAATGGTAGTATATGAATATTGCATTATGGTAATGAGAGTAGGCTTAAGTTGTACTTAGCTTTCACAATGGCAAAAAATCTCCTTAATATGATCCTTAATATAAGCTTTTTACTTTGCAGTGAAATATGACTGGCATATTAGTTTTCGTGAGATTCACCCAAGCGCGCCACGGCCATGTTTTAGATTTGTCATCGCATCGAAAGGTCATGAAAATGACAAATGCACAATTGGCCAGATGTTTGGCGTGCACTCGACTGATGCTGCCGCTTATAGTGTAGAAGATGCGTTCGGCTCCCCTGCCATCTGCACTGTTTTTTTCCAATTTCAGCATGCAGCCCTGGAGACGTGGACGCTAAAGACTCCAATCTGCATGATGTTTCCCATTACTCTGCGGCGCTAAAAGTCAGAGTAGGCTGACATTGTGCCCTGAGTGCTTGCTTGAGATGGAGGTGTGATAATGACTTTTCCGAGATTTTTGGACTTGTGTAATATAATATGTGAACATTTTTTCCTGCTCTCCTGTTCCTCCAGGAGTTTTGTTGGGTTTCAGAGGTTGCCAGTTATCTCTGTGTATTCCCAGAAGCCTTGTGAGAGACGGGCCGGGCCTGTCAAAATATATGTTTGTAGTGTCTGATAGTGTTTGATGGGAACTAAATATCACCTAGGGACTCTCCAGGGCTCACTAGCTGTTGATTTGTATAATGACAAGTGTGGCGAAACAGATAGAAGTGCTTTTGGAGAGGCCGTCGTGTGACTTTTCCGGAGGGGAGTTGCTCGTAACAGCAACTTTTCATTATTCAATCAAGTCCAGATGCGTTAAATCATGTTCTGCCTGGTTCAACATATATCATCGGTAATGATCAACTAAAAAGACTTTTTGATTGAACTCACATATTTCAGAAGCCTTTGTGTTGAACTCGGAGTCGATGATGGTAAAATCGCTGTGTTGATGCCCATTCAGAAATATCTGGGAAAATCTTTTGGAACTTTTGCATTTGAATTTGAATTAAGATAACAAGCAGAAACTAGAAGTGAAATTTGATTTTTTGATTAACAAGAACGGAGAATAAAATAAATTCAATAAGTGTAGTTTTAACAACAACAGCAGCAAAAAAAGTTAGTCTGGACAAACTTTGAATGTCGAAAGTTTACAAATTAAGTGCTATTTCTGTACTTTTACAGTATTTATTAATATAGTTTGAGTTTTAGTAATTTTGTTATTTGCTTTCTCAATTTTATTTCTATTATTATTTGTAAAAGTATTTCTATTCTGCTTTAATCAATGTTTATTTCAGTGTTAGTTTTAGTCATTTTAGCATTTTAGTACTTATTTTGCCTAGAAAATAACTCCAAAGTTGTATATATACAGCAGTCAACATTTGAAGTGGACAACTATATATGTTGTGTATATATATACACACACACACACACACACACACACTGAAAACAACCAACAAAACTGAACAACCTTTGTCAATTCGATTCAAATACAAATTGATTTTTCTTACGTTTTCAACACTCACACACACTCACACACACACACACACACACACACACACACACACACACACACACACACACACACACACACACACACACACACACACACACACACACACACATATATATCAGTGCTGTCAAATGATTAATCGCAATTAATCTCATCCAAAATAAAAGTTTGTTTACAATAATACATGTGTGTACTGTGTATGTTTATTATGTATATATAAATATGCACACCTGCATATATATTTTGACTATGTATGTGTATATATATATATATATATACCTGCCATCAGCTGGTGACTTATGAAAATTTACCAGACATAAATATTATTTAACAGCCAAGAAACACAGATTAATCCTGATTAAAGTTACAAAAGTTATTCAGTCAACAGCAATATTTTGATGATATTAAAAACTAGAATATTAGGCCGCTGTCACTTTAAGAGGGAATGCAGTGCATATACTGTTACACATGCGTTTTATTTCTCAACTCTGTACAAGGATACTTGTATTTTGACATAATTTGTTTAATTAAGTCTGTTCAAGCACAAGAAGACGTGAAAGATGCTGTCTGAGATGCAGATTTCTGGACATTTGCCTGAACTTCCTTCCCAGTAACGTATCGATATATTTAATTTTAGGCCCTGTATAACAAAACCTTGTTGGTGGCAATACTTTACAGTCGATATATGAGCTTTTCATTCAAGTTCTGGTCACATCGGTCATCGTGCGTGCAGCGAGAGTGGATTTCCACTGTTTGTCGAGGCATTTCTTTGCCTGTCTGACTTATTTTCCCCAGTGTGTGGAAAACAAGTCGACCCGCATCCCTGAACCCCTAATTTAAGCCGGGTGTGGACCGAGGTTATTTTCCCCCTACCTGGCCCAGATGCAGTCAGTTGATCAGCTAAAGGTGAGAGGAGTCAGGCTAAGAGCTCAGGCCTCGCTGACCGCAGCTTGGCCTAATGGGAATCTTACGGCTGGCTGCTCCTCTCAGCAGGGATGCACAGGCCCACAATGAGATGTTCCAGCTGTGCGGTTGACATGTAGAAAATGAACTGCATTGTGGCAGAGATGCGGTCTCGCCCTCTCCAAAGACTGGCACATGGAGATTGATGATGAAGTGGTCAAATAAGGTGTCGCATCCTCTCTCTCTCTCTCCTCACCGGTATTGACAGTAGCTCACGACTGGATTGTTTATGCACAATGCAGCCTGTGCATTTTGAATAGCTCAGATTTAGCCGCTGTAAAGGATCAACACAATAGGCTTTCGCTGGCTTATTTATTCCGCTACAAAAGGTCCTGTTTCGCTGAATAAGTTTCTGCTTTATCAAGCCTGCAGTTTTCATTTGGACGCTTTCGGGACACTATGCATCACAGCGAAATCTCATTCAGCGCCGCAATTTGGACGTTCGTCCCATTCTTCGGAATCAATACTCGAGATGCGCGCGCGTTTCTCTTTAGGCTTTGAAATTTTAACGCGTTAACAAAGTCCTAGACTTAGTACTCCGTGGCGTTCATGCTGATGCATCGACGTGACAACGGCGTCTTAACAATTCCCCAGAAGAGCTCTGGTCAATCTAAAATTTGCATTTTCCTTCAGTCAATATTCGAGTCAATCACTAGACATGCTTCACATTTGTTCTGAGCGTGTTGGGATTCAAGCGGCTGGAGATGTGTATGAAGCGGCTGAGTGTGTTTCAAACCAAATTAAATTGGTTTCTTCTCGTCTGAGTGCTCTTATCAGGATTTCCGTTGATATGTCAGGGACACACGGATAAGCGTTCCAACACGAGCCGACGGTGAAGCGAACACGAGACCCTAGCGCTGACCGTGAACGCGTTCATCTGATGGCTAATTAAAGTTGCAAAAGCCTCATTTTTGTACATTTTTTGTCAAATTCTTTCGCTAAAATGACTTTTTTAGTGAGCCAAAGTGACATTTAGACAATCAAACCTTCGCAAAGAAGCATGAGTATTGTTTTTTTATAACAAAATATAACCTAAAAACAGTAAACAGTACTTTTTAATTGGTCATTTTGCCTTGATTTCCTGGTAAAATATCTAAAAGAATATTGAAACGAGATACATTTCCTTGCAAAACAACACTGCATAAGATATTAGGACTTATTTGCATAGATTGTGTCTTTAATACGAGTGCATTTGTTCATTCTGGTAGCTTTAAATTTAAGTCAAACAGGAGATAAAACACAATTCACTTATAGTCAAGATACAATCCGTAAAAATCTTGTTGCTCCCCAACTCCAAGTAATTTGATCTTGTTTTAAGGTTTTTCTTTTTAGATATTTTAACTGGAAGACAAAAGTTGAAGGATATGATTCTTTGTAGTGTGAGCTCCTGAAATAATGAACTATAATGAGTGTACCGCAATATTCCCGGTATAGAAGTTAGTGTTGGAAATCTTCTTGTTTTAGGGACTGTTGTTCATGTTGTTTTAGAGAATATTTAGTATGTTTCATTGTGGCTTAACTTGGTTCAAGTTCACCAGCTTGTGTGAGTTGTAATATTATGTATATGTTATGTTGTATATTTTTAATATATCAGCATGCGTGTGAATTAGCAAAAGCTTAGTTTGACTCTTTGGTATGTTTGGATTATTTGCATAAACATTTTCAGTACATTATTAATATCATGCAGAGGTACTTATATTTTTCTCAACAGTTTGTTTTAGTGAAAATCGTTGAATTTGAGAACCGTCTTGTTTTTGTTCTCGTTGGCCAAATGTAAAAGCGTTTATCAAGTGACATTTTGTCAGTAATTTTGTTGAAGGTTGCATGTGATTTCGGTTTCAAAGCAGTTTTGGAGAAAATCAAAATGTTAATATTTATAATATTTTAACATCTTTATGCCATTATAGTCATATTTAGCAAATCTGGCCGATAATATAATTTACATTCTGCATCAATACAAGCAATAAAGGAGTTGGAATATATATATAAATTGAATATAGTATATATTGCTTCACATGAGTATACTGTATGTATGGGGATAAAGTTGGATATAATATATATTCAATTTTATATACAGAACTTTGACATTTTCTGAGATTTTGTATATATACTAAAAGTATATATTGCGGTAACACTTTATTTTACAGTGTCATTGTTACATATGTTACATGTAGTTACTATAGTAATAACTATAAATTATGCATAATTACATGCAACTAACCCTAAACCAAACCAAACCAAACCCTAATCCTAACCCTATAGTAAGAACATGTAGTTACTGAATAATACTCAATACTTAAATGTATAATTACAGTGTAACAAAGATATTTAACCTATATTGCTTTTACGTGAGTATACTGTATGTATGCATCCAACATTTAAAACTGTATATCGTAGGATGATACATTTTTTTGATGTGCGGTTACACTTTATTTCAAGGTTTCAGTATTACAGTGTAATAATACATTAATTACTGAGTAATAACCGCATGTACTTACTATAGGTTTAGGGTTAGGATGAGAGTTTGGCAATTTCAACAATGTAACGAGTAACAATGACACTGTAAAATAAAGTGTTATACACACTGCAAAAATGTATTTTCTTATTCAGTATTTTCTAGTTGAAGTATCTCAAATACTAAATATTTGACCCTCACTGGCACATATTTTGTTCTTGTTTTAAGCATAAACGTATTTATTTATATACAGTTTGTATGCAGGTAACTATCCAACTTTTAATATATCGCCGCACAATAATATAGTTAGCATTTTTCAAGTGGTTGAGATTTGCTATATAGTGCACAGGTGTTGTAGACCTCCATCTTCTGAGCAACATGTGATTTGGTGTAGTTACGGCATGTACCAGCAGGAGTTAACCGCTGAAGCAAACCGGCCAAACTCTGACCCTTGTTTGGCACAAGCAAAGCCGAGGCCTCTGCCCCCGGTGAGGGCCCCGAGGAGCTGGTGGACTGCTGTCAGCTGGCTGACCGCCTCCTCGTGCCTTTGCCAGAGGCTTCCATCTCGTCCTCTCTCTCTCTGTCCATCCTCCGCCGATGATCATTGGTCAGCGCCAGGGCTTCCACTCGTGCCAGTCACCCGTGAGACGAGAGACTGAGTAATTGCGCAGCTGGCAGGGTGAAAAGCCTGCAGAGAGACGGACAGACATGGAGGAAATAATAGGGTGAAAGAGATGCAGACGGAATAGAAGAATCTAAAGTGAGTACACTCGGAAAAAAAAGTTCCAAAAAGGAGTTTTCACAACAATTACATGCACTCTATAAAAAAAAAATAACGTGTTGGCTTAACGACAGTTTGCATTGAATTACTTTGACAAATTTGAGTGAATTTAGATTCAACCAACAAGCTCTAGTTACTTAATCATTTGTAGCATAAACTCAATTTTTAAAGCTTTTTTAGTAATTGTACTAACTTTAGTAATTAAAGTTGTAGCCCTAATTCAGTTCAAATCAACAGCTATCATAGCACATGCTAACATAACTTATTTAATATATAATATATTAATATATTATTATATGACATCCGTTCTCTGTAAAGCTGCTTTGAAACGATATGTATCGTGAAAAGCGCTATACAAATAAATTTGAATTGAATTGAATGTATATTTAAGATATTACTTTGATTATAGTGTTTACCGTCATGTGACCGACCAATGATAAAAACTTCAACATTACAGAAACTCCTTAAATGTCAAACATAACGGCATTAAACACTAACAGGTCTTTTCTTTCCCTCAAAAAATAATTAATTAACACTTAATTTTAACATTTAGTCTCCTTATCCAGTCCTGTGCAAAGCGTGCTGGGAATTAAAAATCCACTGCCCAGTTTCCGAAGTTATCAAGACAATTTCATTAAGTTATTACAACCTATTAAAAAAAAGCCAATTAACGCTGATATTTGAGTTTAAATTACAGATGATATTAACAGAACTCTACAAAATAATGTTTGCAACTTTTTTAGCTTGCAACCATGCATTTATTTAAGTTGTGGTAACAGATCCCCTAAATTACTTATTTAATGGCCCGTTTACACCGAGGACAATAGCTAATGATAATTAATATTCATTCTAATTCTATGAGAATAACGACGCTGAAGAACGATATAATTAGAATCACTCTCAGAATGATAAAAACAGTGACAGCCAATCAGAATCCAAAACTGAGCTTATGATAAACAGAACATGGTTTTAATTTAATTTAATTTAATTTGGGAACCTTTCATTAAACAGCTCTTGAGAGAACCAATTTTTTTTGTTGTTGTTTTAGCAATTTTAGCTCGTCTTTGCAGGATATGAAGATTGTACAAAGTTACATTTATTTCAACAACACTATAGCGCACTCAACTATGCTGGTATAACCATAGATATCTTTGGGTACAGTATGCGTAACAGTTTTTATAATTAAATAAGATACATTTTAATAATCTTTTCCACCATGAGGAACCTGGAAAGGTTTCACGGATGATTCATGGAAACATCGATACCAATAAAGAAACTTTTAGATTTTTTGAAGAGTCCGTCGGTCGTACCGAGAGGGAGGGAAATCGAGAGGATGTGGGAGGAGGCTGCAAACTACAATTAATGTAATTAGCCATGCGGCTTTTCTAAGGCGGTGACAATATATGTCTCCTCTCATTACTTCCTGTAAGCAAACACGGGCTTAATGAGAGGCAGCATACGGTACGGCACCATTTACTCTTGATGCTCAATCCATTACAGCTGCCGTGGTCTGCCAATCGAGTCCACTTTCACCCCCTCCGCTCCGGCCCTCGAACACGCTCCACTCCACTTTGCCAAGGAAACCGCGTGTCTTGGACAGGGGCTACTTCTAACCGGATCTCCATTCCAGGGCATAATAGCTGGTCTCTAGAGCTCAGAGTCGCAGCCAAATGGAGGAGTGAAGCGACACTAGAGGTATTGAGGCTTGTCCAGGTGTTTGTGAGTGCTGCTAATTGATGCCGCATTCCCAAATATTTGGGTTTATGTGCATCGCATGATTAACTCGTATACACCGCTAATACTTTTTTGAGGAGCAGCTGTATGTGAGAGAAAATATTGGGCATTTATTTATGCATCTTTTAATGTTTAAACATACAGCACATAATCATTTATATAGCTGCCAATCATGTTAGTTGCTATGTTTTTTCATTAAAATTAGTGCTTAATTTACGAACAAATACCGTACAGTATTTGATACTTATTAAATTATTATTATTGTCAGTAACAGAGTCGACACTGATGGAGAGACTCAGGAAGATGGTGATGGGGGCGGGACCTATGGTGATGGTGGGCGGGGGCTATGGTGCGAAGATGTATAAATATTTGGATCTGGAGGCTAATTAATTTGCCTGTGTGACATCACAGATTCTGCGATATCAAAACGAGCCATTCATGGAGCTTGATTTAAAAAAATGTTTTGTTTATAACGAGGAGGACGTCTGAAACTTACGGGATGTTTTAACGGTTTAAAGGGAACCTCTATGAAGTTTCAGCTCAAAATCCCCCAAAGATCATTTATTATAGCTTGTCAAATTTGGTTGTGAGCAAAAACACGCCATTTTTGTGTGTGTCCCTTTAAATGCAAATGAGCTGCTGCTCCCGGCCCCCTTTCCAGAAAAGGGCGAAGCTTTAACAGCTCAACAACAACAAAGCTGGAGAATCTCACGCAGCCGAAAGTTCATTGTTCAAACCGGAGTCGACACTCAGGAAGAAGTTCCAACTTTTAGGCGTTTCTGAACGGTTAGTGGATAAATTGATGCAGTTGCTGTGGAGTTGATCAACTCATCACTAGCATGTGTCGTCATGTTCATCTTTTTTCCTTGAATCGACCCTCGTTTGTGAAGCAGTCCGGCGTAAAATGACGGCATCAACAACACTCGACTACAACAACTCTAAAGCAGCCCAACATGGCCCCGCCCCCTTTGTTGAGTGTTCTTGGGGCGGGGTTTATGTAAATTCAAGGGTTACTGATGTCACCAACCCTCATTGTAGTCCAGCCGTTTGTTGTAGTCCTTAAACAGTGATCTCTGTAAAAGAAAAAAGTCATGATTTTCTATCAGTAAATTACAATAGTCAAGGTGTGGGAATTTGACTCCGACTGCTGGGTTCATTTAAATGACCGCAGTCATTAGAAGTCCATGCGGTTTGGCTTTGATGAGAGCTTTCATGCGTTGATACATGCTTGGGGGTGTGCTTGGCAAACGTATAATCGGATGACACATCAAAACATCGCGCAGCCGGAGAAGAGGGCCAGCTCAGCTTATTAACCTCAGGCTATTAGTTTCCAAATACTGTTTTTCTTTTTAAAATCCTCCCAGATTTTAATCAGTCTGATGTTTTGCATCTTCTCTCATTTGAACTGTTTTGACAAAAACGGTCCGTTTCTGACATGCGGCTCTTCCCAAGTCGGAAGCAAAATATATATGAGAGCTTTTAACCCCTCTCCTCATAAGCGCTGTGGTTGTTTGTGCAGGAGTGGCTAATAGGCAGTCAGTGACTCCCATTAAACGGATGGATGTCGTGCAGGTGAAAAGGAGATTGTCGGAAGAGAGAGGGAGAGCGTCTCTTTCGCGCACTCTGGCCTGAAGCCCATCACTCGCCGGTGATCAGTCTCCTCTCTGGCTCCGGTTGCCGGCCGTCACGGCCTCTGCTCTCTGGCTGGTGTCTGATGAGAAGTAGCAGCCATGTTTTATAATCAATCCATGACCTAATAGGTCACGAATGAGCGCGTCCGGCTTGCCAATAGTGTTTTGGGTGGTAGAGGAGGCATTACGACTGTATCAGACCGGCCTGTTATGCTGGGCTTTGCACCACAGAAACTTGCTAATTGACTTAGCCAAGAGAATGAAGAGCCAGATCCTTCATTTACGCTCCATACCACATCTTAATAAAGCTCGGATTGTGTGCTCGTCATGGACATTTCAAGAGAGGCTAACTAGGATGGTTTGAGGGAACATTTTAACTAGCTTTCACTTTTTTTCCCCCCGTTAACTGCCAAAGGGTTGAGGGTTTTGAGCAAAACTACTTCAGAGGAGTGCCTGAACCCAGAGAAAATATTTGATTCAAATGGTTTATAATTTATCATATGTACTTGGTCAGGCTTTTCTACAGGAAACTCTAAATAGTCAAAAACGAACTAATCTTGACTTGCCCTAAATATTTTTTTCTTTGAGGCAAAAGGAAATAAACAACATTACTTTGAAGTTTCCTCTTAAGAGCGTTCCATGCTAATTTGAAACATAAAAAATATTACATATGATCAATGCAATGTAAAAGCGGGGCTGTTTGATGCTTTTGATTGGCATATCTTTGTGTGGCTTGTGGTTTGAAGTCATATTAATAGAGTTTTTTGGGGGCTTTCTGATGTTTTCTGTTTCTAATCAGCCATATATGCTCAAAACAGTGTACATATTTCAAGGATCAGTTGTTTGTACTGAACTTTACTTCATTTTTCGTCATCCTGCGTGTTTAGATGCAAAGTGTGACCCGAATCACCGCTTGACCTGAGATGCTAGTTGAAGCGTAGCTAAATGTCACACATGTCACAGCCCCTTAGCGTCAAAAAATAACTAACGGTAAGTGCAGAAAACCTTTGTCAACTTTTGCTTTGGTAAATAAAAATATCTCTGTTAAAAAAAAAAAAAAAAACTAGATTGCATAAGCTAAAAAAATCAAGCACGAGTCCGTACTGCAGGTGGCTAATAAGCTCAATAAGCTACCCTGGTGAAATCGGCCTGTGTTTATCTTTAGGAAATGCACTAGGCGTGATCAAAACAAAAGTTGGGGTTTCACTATTTGCCATCTGCTAAAATCCTAGTGTGGGTATTGTGCAATAAGATTGCAATATCCTACTACCAAATTGCGTGTGGTATTTTTAACGTGATAAATGGTTTCTGGACATGGTCTCTCTCGATGCACTAAAAGGAGATCAGCAGGCTTAACTGTCTTCCTAAAGGCTGAAAATTTGGTGATTTTATCACTCAAACATAAAAACATTCAGCATGTGCTAAATTTACCATCTTTACCGCTTTAATGTTCAGCGTTTTAATGCATACTGCTGTCGGTCGTTCGTGCAAAGCTTTATTCAAACTGCGTGTTTGTCTTTAGGAAATGCGCAAGGCATGATCGAAGCAAAAGTCGGGGTTTCGCTATTTACCATCTGCTAAAATGCTAGCGTGCAATAATATTGCAATAGTTTGGATCCTATTTCTGTGTAAGTTGCATTTGGGATTTTTAGCGGTTTCTGGACATTCACACCATGCCTGTCTCTCTCGATACTCTCGGTTTGTGCTAAAAAAAAGATCACCAGACCTAAAGGCTGATAATTTGGTGATTTTATAAGTGTGTAATAATTTTATGAGCTTCTCAAGACAACTTTGGGCACTATTTTAACGATGTAAGCGCATTGTCTGAAGCACATGGCGCAGGCACACTTTAGGCATGTCCGAATCCACTTTTGCTAGTTTAACGAATGGAAAAATGGTCCAAAAGGGTTTTATAGAGTCATGGGTGTGTTTTGGGCATAAACCAATCAGAGTCTTATCTTCCATTCCCTTTAAAAGCCTGCTGCATATTACTCACGCGCCCTTTATATAACAAAAAAACACTGCGCCATTGACTTTAGAGCAGGTTTTTGTTGGTCGATGGCACAGTCGATTTCATTTGCCTCAAAATAGCAATACGCCAACAATGCACCTGAACACACCTCGATTTCAGACCAGCACGACCGCGAGTGCATTTGCTATTTAAACAACGGTGCTGGATGTGAAAATGAAACTGTGTCAGGCTGAAACTAGCAAAAACACCGGGTGTATGATAGTGCCCCTTGTGTTTATGTCCTGTTTTTCACCATGTTTGTGGTCTGTTAAAACGCCAGTGTGGGTACTGTGCAATAAGGTTGCAATAGGTTGCATCTTCTGTAAATTGCACGTGGTATTTTTAGCGAAATAAATGGTTTCTGGACATTCACACTTTGTCTGTCTCTCAGTTTGCACTAAAAAAAGACCAGCGGGCCTAACTGTCTTCCTAAAGGCTGATAATGAGGTGTCTTTATTACTCAGACATAATAACACACAGTATGTATTTCACCAGGTTCTCCAGACAGCTCTTTATGTCCTGTTTTTCACCATTTATGTTCACAGTGCTGTAAATCTTTATTCCCTTTTCCTTACTGCGAGTGTTTAATTTTCCCCCTCTTTAGAAGGTCGCATCCGTTCCGCGACGTTTCAGTGAGGACGTCTTAGCTAGACGACGCAAACTGCACGTTGGCCTTCCTCCAGACGTGAACCGACCGTCTGCCAAAGGTTAAACAACCAATATCCTGGAGGGCCGTTCTTGGCCCACGCTCGTCCGCAGGAGCTGTAATCTTTTAGCCTTGAGGTTGTGACATTTCAGCCATGCTAAATGTTGTTGTTTTTCTCTTATTCTGAAAGCCTCGAAGACCATTAATCATTTCCTCTGCCCAAAGGCGCTTTGGCTGATGCACAATAGGGCCATAGCTTATCTTCACCTTCCTGACCAGTGTTTGTTTTAAGCATTAGGGTTGCGCTCTAATGGATTGAATTAATTGATTAATACTTTTATCCAATTAGTGCTCCCTCATGCAATTAATCAGATAGCCCCCAGTGTAAGCCGCCTGCCGTGGGCCGCGACTCGGCAGACAGATGCTTTGAGCTCAAGTTCATGATATATAAACCTCCCTTTTTTTCCTTTTCCAACCACACCTGGTTCCCTAACTCAGAAGACATTGCTCTTGGGCTTAACACATTATCCGGATTCTTGCTGAGCACAACGTTTCTGGCTTCAGAAATGCTTTACAGGTAGATCACCTAAATGAAGGTCTGTTTTCTTGCCGCGGTTCTGTGGAATCCGAGAGAAAGTCAAAGAGTTGCAACCACTTTAAAGTCATTTTGTGTGTCGGAGAGGACTGCAAATTCACTGTGGCATGTATTGAATTATGTATTTGTTTAACAAGAATGAGAACGCCATAACAAGGAGCCGAGAATCGATACAGGTGTTTCACTATTGATTATTGCAGCTGGGAAAAGCTGCATAGCCATTTAAATATGCTCTCTGCTTCTCTAATCAGTTATCTTTACTCTGTTACAGATGATCAGTTGCTGAAGTCGACGTGAACTCATCAAACTCTCAAACCCGCGACCCCTGGATCTAGATTGTGATGATGATGCCTTCGACTTTGAGTAACGTGACATCTGAGGATTGCTTTTTTGTCTTTTTTGGATGTGAAGGGTTCATACATGGAAATGAAAAGGTATAGAGGGAATTGTTGGATTATGCGCTAGCGTGGAGTGTTAATTCATTTCTGGACTCACAATGGGATTGCCAAGACTGAACCAGCAGATGTTTTTTCACATGCCCATATTGATGTCTGCAGTTTTGACCAGTAGCTGTTCAACTTAAAACTCAACTCGAGCAGAAAAAAGGCTTTGTGATTGGTGCCCTGTCATTGAGAAACCCAACACAGATTTCAAATCGGAGGAGCTATAGCTGCGTATCGCAGAGACTGCCACATCTTCTCAAGAACGATTCCTCTTCAATGCCCTCTTGAGGACCCAGTGGCCTCTCCGATTGGAAAAAAATGACCAAAAACCTATTGGATTTATAGTTTCATTGAGCAGCAGCGAACTCTCGTTTACCTTCCTCAACTCCGGAGTCAAAGAGCTTTTCTCAAGCAATCAGGCGGTTTGGGAAGAAAAGAACGAGTTTCTAACTTTTGCCCCATGTAGAGACAAGAAAGTTTTCAAGAATGGCTCCCCACCGGAGAGGAGGAGCTCAGGTTTTGGCAGTGACTCTGGGATTTTTGCAGTGCTGTGGATGGCTGTCCGGTCAGACTGTAAGGACTAGTGTTGGGATGATGGAAAGAGCTTCTGAGCAATGGTCCATGTCTCATGAAAGGGTGAAGAGGGGATGGGTTTGGAATCAGTTCTTCGTTGTGGAGGAATACACCGGGACCGAGCCACTTTATGTCGGAAAGGTACGTGTTTTTGCTTGCACCTTTACTGCTTATTTTTCTATGCAAGGGGAATGCATGCGCATTTAAATGAGGCAATTCTCAAGTGCTTTAAGTGTGCGGATACTTGACTAGGGACAGATCAAGCACAAGTTTGGCCGTAAGGCTTGAATTTCTTCTAGATCTATGTGGGCTAAACTAAAACAGGTTCTCTTAAGATCTTGTTATGAACTGTTAGCGATGCTTGATGCGAATTTCTAACAACAATGAAAAAGTGATTTTGGTGCGCAAGTTTGTTTTTAAGTGGTGCACGGCTGGGCAATATATATTAATATTAGGGGTGGCACGGTTCACAAAACCCACGGTTCAGTTCGTGTCACGGTTTTAGGGTCACGGTTTTCGGTTCTGTACGGTTCTTGTTGTTATTTTTTCTTTTAATCTTTAACACTCCAGAAATTTCCTTCAGCATATGATATTTAGCTTATTAGCTTAATTTTCCACAATTTAGGATACAGTATTAACATTTTTGTAATGTAATCATGCACTAACTGAATTTGACTTGACTTAAGCACATTATTGGGACCATCTCTGAGTAAAAGCTGGGTGAGATTTTCATACAGCAAGAGAGAAGACACTGATGATCACATGCTTTTCGTTCGTTTGGCATAAAATAAGAGCATGTGTTGTTATCTCTACAGGAACTCGTGCCTTTTTAGCACACAAAGATTGAAATTAACTTGCATTTATCAAACTGCCAACTTCAGTGTAGCTCTTACAAAAAAAAATATTTTAAAAGACAAAGAGAGGAACTCTTAAAGCTCTGTCTTTTAAGCAAGTCAAAATACTTTAAACATAAATATATAATATAATGTAATAACATGAACATCCCCAATGCTTTAGTTATCACTGAGAGGTTTCTGCGGACAGTAGAAGTTGTTTCCTAACCGGCTCTCTCCTGTTTGTGTTTATCGACACATTGGCGTGAAGTCTTCTCAGATGAACTGTCATAATAGAAGTGTTCCCATTAGCATATTGAATGCATTTTGCACAATGCTTGCACACAGTCGCAGTTCTACCTACTATTTTATTTTCGTTGTCATCGTAAGTAACATGAAATCCAAAATGTTCCCACACACCGGATTTGAACGACACGGGCGCATCCGCCAACTCCGGGCAGTCTTCATTAGGGGCCGTTCACATATCGCGCCTAAAAAAATGCTTGCCGCGCGCCTACATAGGAAATAATGAATATGTGCGTGCAAAAGACGCGATATGTGAATGGCCCCATACTCCACTTTTACTGTCTATATGTGCATTCGCGCGAAACTGTCTGGATACGGGGCTACTTTGCGCATGTGTCGAACCGTCGAACCGTGCAACACACACGAACCGAACCGAGACAAGCGAACCGAACGGTTCGAACGGTTTTTCATGTACCGTGCCACCCCTAATATATATACATGTTAATTCACATTTTATGTATCATTTTAATGCTGTTTTTAAATCTTTTGTACCTGATAATGATTAGTTATGTGATCAAGATGCAAAGTTCGGTAGCAAAAAATGCAGAAAAGTTCAAACAGCAAATCCATCATTTGAAAATGCTTTGTCTGCGCAGCATTTTTCATATTAAGATACTAAATGTTACTGTTTTTATATCACACTTCCATGCTCCTTTAATGCAAAAACAGTGTGGAAAACCATCTCAAAACAATGATGTATTTATATGTTGTTGTTTTTTTGCCCGGCTGTAGTGTGGTGTAGAGATATAGGCGACTTGTGCAGCAGTAATTAAGAGATTGTGTGTGTGTGTGTGTGCCAGGAAAAGAGGAGCTGATGTCTAAATGGGAGCCATAAAGGATGATAGGGGAAATGGAAGGGGTATTCTGGAGAGAGATGATTTTATTAATAAAATTACCCAGAGTTACTGCTCCCTGTGAAGTCAGGCCATGAGCCGAGACTATTAATAGGGGCTGCTGGTGTTGTCTGTCTATTGCTCACCGTTTCAAAGACTTTAATTAGGGTGATATAGAATTAAATATGACCAACGTCCCTTTTATCAGTAACGGCCATTTAAAACGATCCCGTTCGCACTATCCTGCGATTAATCTGCTAATGATAACTTTTCTAAATGTGTGGCCCCTGCATTGGCAGCTCTCTTCAATACATTTGTAAATCGTAAAATTATGTGTCTGTATTACGTGGCAAAACTACAAACATCCGTATGCCACAGTCTGTAGACTGTAGATGTGTGTAGACTTTTGAACAATACTGGACCTATTCAGATTTTTTCCCCATTGTGTAGCGTAATTTGGCACATCCAACACAAAAACTCACTCGGAAATGTCGCATTATGGGTTTCCGTTTCACGTTGAGCGCCGTCGAAAAGTTTGAACGTCTGCGACGTTTGAAAACGAGTCGTGCCAAAGTGACCGGTTATATGATTAAAGACGTTTTCTTTTATTTCTTTGTCTTTCGTCACATGGGTTTTGCACGAGGGGCTAAACCTTTGTTCCCGCTCTCTTTCTTCCTTTCACTTTAATAGCTTTAATTGCAGCCATTAACTTTAAGCCCAATAATGCTTAATTATGAGTCTTTTCTTCAGCAGATGTCTTGTGTTTTTTGTTAGAATATCGTCAGAAGTGTTCCAGGAATACTCCACTTGAATTCACAAAAGCCTCCGGTGACCTTACGCTATTTACATTAGACTTTCTAACTGAATTGACTCAAAAGGCCTGTCGGAGAAACAGGAACATTGTGAAGGTTAATTCTACGCATCAGTCCCTTTTCTGCAAAGAGCTCTTAGAGAGAGTGAAAGTTGCAATATTTCGTGTCGAAAAGGCCACTGCGTCGTCCCCCCCACCCCTCCGACGCGAAGCCTTGAAGTCCAGACGTATGTAAACCTCGAGTCGATAAATATTAGAAGTCTCTTTGCAGGAAAAGGCAGCGGGGCAGCGGAAATGAACAGCGGAGAGAGAGTTTTTACACGGCTGACGCCGACAAGAACATCCCGCCATATGGGCAGCGCAGCAAAGTGGAAAGATTTCCACTGCGCTTTGAAAGTCTGCCAGCCTCTTCCTTCAGACAAGCGGTGAACATTGATTGATAGGATTTGAACGTGTAGCGCTGAGACGCTGAACAGACGGCGGCGTTCGTAACGGGCGTGCCAAGGATGTCTGAACGTGTTCAAATAATTTCCTGCAGGCTTGGGCGAACCGTTCAAATGTTCAGGCGGGATTGCTTTTTGTCTTTTGTGTTTGAACGCATTTGTTTAAAGACGGCATACATTTATTTAACAATTAGGGTTGGGAATCCAGAACTGTTTTATTTAGCATTGCATTTTTTCCCCTCCTCTTTAAAGTACACCATCATGCGTCGCTTATTGAATCTGAGTATCAGGTTAAAGTTGCGTTCTTGTTTCATCTTTATAGTCTCAATTTCACATCCTTTCTTCCTCTTAGAGGATGAGTTCACTTCAGGATTCAAATTTCCGGATCATTTTCTCACCCCCATGTCTTTCTTTAGTCGAAAATAAGGTTTTTGAGGAAAACATTCCAGGATTTTTCTCCAAATAGTGGACTTCAACAGGGTTCAACAGGTCCAAATGTCAGTTTCAGTGCAGCTTTAAAGGATCTACATGATCCCAGACGAGGAATAAGAGACTTATCTAGAGAACAAAAATAAAAATTATATACTTTTATCAGAAATGCTCATCTTGCGCTGCTCTGCAATGTTCCACACATTACATAATCGCATTGGAAAGGTCACATGTGACGTAGGCGGAGGAAAATTCAATCTCATTTTCTCCTCCAACTTCAAAATCGTCCAACATTGTTGTTTTACCTTTTTTTGAAAAGCGAGTTTGACTTAGTTTTGGCACTTTTTCTTTGTAAACGTCACGCGTGACCTTTCCAACATGATTACGTAATGTGTGGAGCATCTGTGGTTAAAAAGTAAATCAATTTTATGTTTTTTATTTTTATACATATAAAATGTCCGATGGTTTCTCTAGATCAGACTCTAATTTCTCGTCTGGGATCATGTAGATCCTTTGAAGCTGCACTGAAACTGACATTTGGACCTTCAACCTGTTGAACCCCATTGAAGTCCACTATATGGAGATGTTTTCCTTAATTTCTTTTCAACTGAAGAAAGAAAGACATAAACATCTCGGATGACATGGAGGTGAGTAAATGATCAGGACATGTGAATTCTGAAGTGAACTAATCTTTTAAGCATCTCTGTCGGACAGGCCAAAACTCTGATGTCACAATGTTCATGCAGAATCTCTTTATCCATGAATTGCAATAGTTTAAAATGTCAGAGGTGTTCGAGAATGTGCATGTTGATTGCGGTCTGAAGCTTTATGAATCCATTATTAATGTTTTGATCTTTCGCTTGAGAAAGAGTTTGGTGTAGCTAATGAATTTCAACAAAACAAAGACCTGTGTTTGCTGATGAGGTTTCTGCTGTCCTGACCCGATGTGCAGATGTCGAGGCTGAATCCTCCGTTGAGAATGTCACACGTTTCGCGTTTCGAGCCGAAATGAAAATTATCAATTATCCAGCCCTTAAAAAATAAATTCATCAAAAGCCACATTGGAAGTTCCTAGTGATTGATAATGGAATAAAAATGCCATAGTCACTTATTTTGCATGAGCTTTTCATGCATATCCTTTTTACAATCAATCCTGATGTACTGTTTCCTGTGTTTTTACAAACTAGTGTTCAGTTCGGGGTCAATAAGTGACAGTAAAGATATTTATCATTTTACAAAAAGAAGTTCTTTTGAACTTTCAATTCATCAAATAATCTTGAAAAAACGTCTCATGGTTTCCACAAACATATGAAGAAACAGTTTTCTGTGGAAGCTCGTTTCCACCACTAAATAAAAAAATGACTTTTTGTCACAATTTTGCATCTCACAATTCTAACTTTAAAACATGCAATAGCGTCTTATAAAGTTATACACAACTTTAATATAAACTAATAACAACTAATTACTAATATAAACGTGCAATTCTGAGAAAAAAAAAACGTCAGTATTTTTTTTCCCTCACAAATTGGACATTATAACACACAATTGCAAGTCTATATCTCACAATTCTGACTGTTTATCACGAAATTCAGACTTTATAACTCGCAATTCTGACTTGGTATCATGCAATTCTGATTTTAAATCTCGCAATTCTGAGAAAAAAAGTAAAAATAGTGAGAAATTGCATGAAAAAAACATTATAATTGTAAGATAAAAACTCACAATTACCTTTTTTTTTTCTTTTCTTTCAAAAAAGCTTCCAAAGTTTTCCACATTGATAATAATCAGAAATGTTTCTTAAGCAGCAAATCAGAATGATTTCTGAAGGATCATGTGACTGATGCCAAAAATTCAGCTTTGATCACCGGATTTAAATTACACTTTACAATTTATTCACATAGAAAACAGCTATTTTAAATCGTAATAATATTTCACAATATTGCTGTTTTTACTATATTTTTAATCAAATAAATTCACCCTTGAGGAGCAGAAGAGACTTCTTTCAAAATCCCCAAACTTTTTAAAAGTAGAGTATTTATGAAATATCCATGCAAAATAAAATACCTGCACCCACTGCAGAGCTCAGCGCAATCCAAGATGCATTTAAATGCTTCAGAACACTTTTCAGCAGAAGTCCTAGTTTGACTCTCTGACCCGAGCGTGTCATTTCTTCACACTTCTGGTGTGTCGCTGTTGTTACTATCCGTGTGCACTGCAGTAGAGTTTCTTGCCTCTGTGCTCATCAGAGGTGAGATATTTGGAGTGTCGGCTTGCCTCCTTCACTGCGACTAGCAGCTAACAGGTTTGCTTTGTTAGTGTTCTGACCCGAGAGGTGGCAGGTCGCCACAGCCTGGAGCTCAACTGCTCCGTCAGCCACTTCATGGAAGCGACACCACTAAAATACCAATTCGGTCTCTGAACTGTTTGTCCGTGGTAGTCGTTTAGATGTTGGTAACACTTTATTTTAAGGTCTTGCTTATAGCGTGCATATTACTAGGATATTGGCTGTTTATTAGTACTTATAAAGCGCATATTAACCATATTCTACCCAATACCTAAACTTAACGACTAACTTAGCAGTAAATTAGGATTTCATTGAGGGAAAAATAGTGAAAATGTGTTCCCTGTATGAAAGTGTTACTGTTTTTCCCAGTTTACCCAGTTCAAAATGGCTGTGTTTTACTGGTGGCTGGAGGAATGCAACATGAGATTTGACTTAAAGGGGACATAGCATAAAAATCTGACTTTTTCTGTGTTTTAGTGCTATAATCGGGTCATCTACCCACACAGAAAAACGTGAAAAAGGACAATCCAGTAACTTAAGCCTTTGTCTGCAAGCATGTGAAAAAATGAGCTCCCCTCGTGATGTAGGAAGGGGATTTTATTACAATATTACCGTCGCTTAATCTGCACATTTCCACCCGCGACGCCATTTAATTTTCTCAAAGCAAGGCAAAGCTGCAGATAAAGAAAATGTTAGGATTTTTAAGCAATGCAGTGTGTTTCTCTATAACTTTATGCGAGCAGAAGTTGTGTTTGACAAATATCAAATATGATCATCAGGGTTTTTAGGAAGGTAAATCTCTCAATCATCATTGTATGTTTTAAAGCTTTGATCATAAGCGTTTAAATATCTTCTAAGTAAGACATTATTGGCAGATATAGAGCGATGACTGATATCTATATGCAAATTATGTACAGTAAGTATCTGCTATACTGTTGTAAAGATTGAATACAATGCAAGCAGAATTTCATACTTTTTGTCCCTATATAGTATCATTTGCAACAAATTGCTTTTTTTTTGCTCAGTTTGTGTCCTTGAATAAAATTAAGGTGATTTTCCTCCTTAAGTCTGATCTCCATATTCTTAGTATATCGGATATATGAGCCATTTATCAAATATGATATTCAAAAACGAACAAAAAAAGTCTTTACAGGGTTAACATGCATGTGTTACCAGGGCTGGGTGGGTTACTTTTAAAATGTATTTCACTACAGATTACAAAATACATGCTTTAAAAAGTCATTTTTTAGTAACTTAATCTAAATACTTTAGAATACTTTGGAATACTAATAAGTGTGGAACAAACACAAAAAAGGTCATTGTGAGTTTTTATCTCACAATTCTGACTTTTTCCCTCAGAATTGTGAGATATAAAGTTGCAATTGCGAGTTATAAAGTCAGAATTATGAGATATAAACTCACAATATTGAGAAAAGTCAGAATTATGAGATATAAACTCACAATATTGAAAAAAGTCAGAATTATGAGATATAAACTCACAATATTGAGAAAAGTCAGAATTATGAGATATAAACTCACAATATTGAGAAAAGTCAAAATTATGAGATATAAACTCACAATATTGAGAAAAGTCAGAATTATGAGATATAAACTCATACTAAATTCACAATTGCAAGAAAAAAAGTCAGTATTGCAAGTTTATTTCTCCCAATTCTGACTTTATAACTTGCAATTTTGAGTTTAAATCTCGCAATTCTGAGAAAAAGAAGTCAGAATTGTGAAATGCAAACTCACAATTGTGAGGGAAAAAACAAATTGTGAGAAAAAGATGCAGTGACCTTTTTTACAATTATAAAATGACTCACAAAACATGAAAACAGTGGAAAACATGAAACTGAACTCCGCTTTTTCAGACGGTCAGAGTCAGAGAATCACCAATCGCTGTTTAAATGACATTAAAACTCAAAGTAATCACTTTGGTAATCTAAAACACTTTTCAGATGTAACTGTAATCTGATTACCACCCATTTAAAATGTCACTCAAATTTTGTATTTTAAATACGTACTTGTATTTCGTTACTCCCCAACCCTGTGTGTTTCTAGATCAGCGTTAGTTCTAATCACAAACTCTTTTGGAATCAATATGAGTCAGTGCAGAATCTCTTGTGAGTTGTTCTCTATGTAGTGCACCTGTCTGAGTTAGAAAGTGCCTGTGGAGTCGACAGCAAAGAAGCTCACCAGAGATGTAGTGTATTTATCCGAAGGTATCTTATGAAAAAAAAAATCCTTCAATTTTCATCGAGGGCTGCAAAAAGTGACGTTACTTAGGTTAAGCGTCTCGTTAGTGAGTAAATCAGATATTGTGAGTGGCCACAGATAAAAGAGTCTGAAATATTTCAGCAAGACCTCCGCATGACCTTTGATTCGACGTCTCGTGCCCCGGTCGCACCATTTACCGCGTCCGGTACATCGCCGGCTGGGCGAGGAGACAGTCGGTCTGAGAACCGCTTCACATCTGCCGTCAGCCAATAACGGCGTTTGTCAGGCAAAGGATGCGTTTCAGTCTTGCTGAGGCGTGTTTATTCTGCTCTCTCATTTCATTAGGCAAAGCAGCCGAGTCAGAGGAAATCCAGGACACTCAGCAGTTCTGTCTTTTAAATGCTTATTATTTTTCTGTTCATAATTGGGGGAACAGATGTGACGTTGATCATATGATCTCCATATGCGCTAATGCGCACAAAAGACTCCAGGAGCGCGTCGTGTTTCTGTTCTTTGATCAAACGCTCCCCGCGAACAGACAGGGAGAAATATTTTTTATCCTCCAGCTCTCGAGATATTGCCCAGCTTTCTTTGTCTTCCTGTTAGAGAGAGTTTTTTTTTTTTTTTATTACTGCTGAAATATTGATACGCCAAAAAAAAGAGGATAGTTTCAATGAGGGAGGATTTGAAATGAGGAAAGAGGGCGGAAAAGAATGCAATATCGTAGGCCCGCTTGCGTTATTCCCATGTTTTACGACAAATACCTAATGAAAATCCCCACGGGGGTGATAGAAGCTGCTATTTAATTAAGACTTTATAAAATATTTAACACGCCGATGATGGAGAGGGTGATTTCGCTCTGTCCACTGCTGTTTAGGAGGCTACAGAGGCACATTATAATGGGAAACGGGCACAGACTGAAGCTAAAGAAATCCAAAATGATCCAGTCGACGGAGCATTTCAACACCGCAGCGCTGCTGCTGCCTCTGCATCTCAATAGATCACGGCAAACTTTTAGCATCGATCTCCATACTGAAAAAACAACAGTGCTTCTGTCATCTGATTTATACTATTTAAGTCTTTCTGAAACATAAGAATGACTTTGATTTTGTTTGTGATATTTACTGGACTGAAGCAACTTTGGTTTACGTGATTATCCAGGCATCGTTTTTTCTCTCAATCGTCATTGTATTGCATTGCATTTTATGTGTTTAAGCTACAGAGCTTTGATCATAAAACTAAACATTTACTAACTTATTGGCTGATATTTAAATGCATACTGATTTGCATTTGCATATACTCTCACTGATTTACATTACGAGCTAATTTCATCTTACTTTTTGGCTGTATAAATATCAGGGTTGGGGAGTAACGAAACACAAGTAACTTAGTTACGTATTTAAAATACAAAATTTGAGTAACTGTATTTCATTACAGTGACATTTTAAATGGGTGGTAATCAGATTACAGTTACATCTGAAAAGTGTTTTAGATTACCAAAGTGATTACTTTGAGTTTTAATGTCATTTAAACAGCGATTGGTGATTCTCTGACTCTGACAGTCTGAAAAAGAGGAGTTCAGTTTCATGTTTTCCACTGTTTTCATGTTTTGTGAGTCATTTTATAATTCACTCGTCACTGCAACTTTTTCTCACAATTGTGAGTTTGTATTTCACAATTCTGACTTCTTTTTCTCAGAATTTGCGAGATTTAAACTCACAATTGCAAGTTATAAAGTCAGAATTGGGAGATATGAACTTGCAATACTGACTTTTTTTCTTGCAATTGTGAATTTAGTGTGAGTTTATATCTCATAATTCTGACTTTTCTCAATATTGTGAGTTTATATCTCATAATTCTGACTTTTCTCAATATTGTGAGTTTATATCTCATAATTCTGACTTTTCTCAATATTGTGAGTTTATATCTCATAATTCTGACTTTTCTCAATATTGTGACTTTATATCTCATAATTCAGACTTTTCTCAATATTGTGAGTTTATATCTCATAATTCTGACTTTTCTCAATATTGTGAGTTTATATCTCATAATTCTGACTTTTCTCAATATTGCGAGTTTATATCTCATAATTCTGACTTTTCTCAATATTGTGAGTTTATATCTCATAATTCTGACTTTTCTCAATATTGTGAGTTTATATCTCATATTTTTGACTTTTCTCAATATTGCAAGTTTCTATCTCATAATTCTGACTTTATAACTCACAATTGCAACTTTATATCACACAATTCTGAGGGAAAAAGTCAGAATTGTGAGATAAAAACTTGCAATGTCCTTTTTTGTGTTTGTTTCACACTTATTAGTATTCCAAAGAATTCTAAAGTATTCAGATTAAGTTACTAAACTTGAGTAATGTAACGAAATACGTTACAAATGACTTTTTAAAGCATGTATTTTGTAACTGTAGTGAAATACATTTTAAAAGTAACCCACCCAGCCCTGGTAAATATCATCATCTGCACGACTGAAACCAGCTTGACGTTGTTTGATCTGGTCTGACCTGCTCGAAACCTCTCTGAAAATCCTACGAAATATAGAGGTGATTTCTTGTTCTTTGCTCTGTTTGTCGGACCCCATAATGGCTTCAAACTGCACTTCCAGACCTGAGTTTAGAAATGCGTCTCCCTATAAATATAATGAGCCTCTGGCTGGCTGTGTCTCTAAAAAGCGTATCCTCCCCAAAGCAGCGATTCTTGAGCTGACCGCCATCATTACTGATCCATAGATGAATGGAAACGATTG
Source organism: Zacco platypus (assembly GCA_038088235.1). Classification (NCBI taxonomy): domain Eukaryota; kingdom Metazoa; phylum Chordata; class Actinopteri; order Cypriniformes; family Xenocyprididae; genus Zacco; species Zacco platypus. The sequence continues at coordinate 32,178,002 of CM076074.1, read as the reverse complement.
TTATAGTCCCCAAAAAATCATTGCTTGAGTGAAATATGCTTAAGCAACTCCAAACAAACTTAGATGGCATTGGAGCGTAAACTGAACCACAACATTAGGCAGTTAAAGTGGTGTTCGCGAGCCATTTCACTTCTGTAATGAGAGATATTATAGTGTGAAATAAGATGTTTAATAGGTACAAAATACAAGGGCGAATGGACTTTTATGCATTATGAGTTTCCCTGATTTGTTGTTCTAGCAAGTTTAAAGTTTACCTCCACGAATTCTGCTTTTCTAGTTAAAAATTGCAGTATATATATTCAGTACAGACACTGAATTAGAACTGAATGTCATTCATTAGGTTCTGAATGCTGCAGAGCCCTGATACGCTCTGATGAATCACCAGGAACACACTGGAAGACATGCACATACATGCATTAAGACACTAAATAAGAGCATTTGTTTGTTTTTTTACTTTTTAAGATTTTTTTTTTTTTCGACTGGCTGTCCTCTGAATGATTATATGCATTTGGTCAGACCTTGTAGTCAATAGTCCTCCGTACATCGGTTGCCATAGTAATGACTCAATGCGATGCCAGGAGGCTCCTGCAGCAACTAGAGGAGCTGTCAGTGTGGAAAGAGACGACGGAAAACTGGGAATTTTGCCTTTCAACGTGGCAATTCGCCATATTCCTGAACTCGTGAGGAGATCAGACAACATTAGCCATGGATAAATCACTGTATTTTACACATGGACATGCTGCGTTCTCAAAGCATTCACTCTTTCACTAAACACTTTGAATTTTATTTCAAACAATGTGAAAATGTGTGTTTGTGAACATGAAGTTTAATGCTGTTTTATTGTTTGGACTACAAACAAGTCTGTCTGTCTGCACAGGAGACTCTGAATCACAGCTGAGTCGTTGACAATAATATATTCTAAGATATATGGAATATAATATTATTATAAAATATAATATATATAAAATATAATATTTTTATAAAAAAAATCGATACAATAATATGCAATGTTTTAATTGGAAATTTTAATTTAATTGATATTTTAATTAATGCAAAAATATTTTAAATATTATATTTTAATATGCATTAAATAAATATAAAGCATATATATATATATATATATATATATATATATATATATATATATACATATATATACATATATATATATATATATATATATATATATATATATATATATATATATATATACAATTAGAAATGTATTTATATATATATATATATATATATATATATATATATAAATACATTTCTAATTGTTTTATGTTGGAAGAGCACTTTCCCAGACATTTCTTATGCTCAATTTTTATTTTTATTGAATTTTTTATTTTATTATTATTATTATTATTATTAGTTGCAGCATTAGTATTATCATTATTATCAATAATAATAATAATAATATAATTTAATGATTGTATTCATTATTTTAATATTTTAATTGATTTGTTAAGTTCTAAATTCGCTTGAAATAAATCTGATAGACTTGTTGCATATATATTATTATATTATATTACGTCATTTCATTGACAAATTATGCGCATTTACTTCCTATTTTATGTATATATATATATATATATAAAATAGGAAGTAAATGCGCATAATTTGTCAATGAAATGACGTGTTCACTGAAATGAAAGTGTTCAATTTTTTTGCATTATAATTCAGTAATTTCTTTACTTGCCAGTCCAATTGAAATGGCCGTTCAGTGTTTCAGGGTTTCAGATTGGTACCTTGAACAGCACCACTCCAAACTCAGTGTGTCCTCTGTGCTTTAATCCACAGATCCATTCAGACTCTGATGAGGGGGACGGATCTATTAAGTACACTATCTCTGGAGAGGGAGCAGGGACTATATTCATCATAGACGAGGTCACCGGTGACATTCACGCCACGGAGAGATTAGACCGCGAGGAGAAGACCTTCTACACCTTGAGAGCTCAAGCGCGGGACCGTCTGACCGACGCGCCGCTTGAACCCGAGTCAGAGTTTGTCATCAAAGTCCAGGACATCAACGACAGCGAGCCCAAGTTTCTAGAAGGCCCGTACATCGGAAGTGTGGCCGAACTCTCTCCTATCGGTAAGACAGTTTCTCACTGTATTTATATACTTAATACTGGTATTCGTATATTGTAAACATTTCTCCAGTCTGCAGTGTCACATGATCCTTCTGATAGGATGATTTGATGCTCAAGAAACATTTCGGATTATTATCCATGTTGAAAACAGTCGTGCTGCTTCTGATTTTTGTGGAAACTGTGATATATTTTATTTCAGGATTCTTTGACGAATAGAAAGTTTAAAAGAACAGTGTTTATTTAAAATAGAAATCTTTTGTAACTTTATAAATGACTTTACTGTCACTTTTGATCAATTTTGATCAGTTATTAACCTGATTGTCCTGCCAGTGAATATTTGTATATTGCGTGTTCGATCAGATCAGTGTAATTTTTATATCATTCATTAATATACTGTTAGAGTCACATATTTTATTTTCATTTTAATTTATCTTAAAGTTTTATTAAATGTTTTTGTGGGTTTTTTATATACATATTCATGGTTGGGGAGTAACGAAATACAAGTAACTTAGTTCCGTATTTAAAATACAAAATTTGAGTAACTGTATTTCATTACAGTTTCATTTTAAATGGGTGGTAATCAGATTACAGTTACATCTGAAAAGTGTTTTAGATTACCAAAGTGATTACTTTGAGTTTTAATGTCATTTAAACAGCGAGTTCAGTTTCATGTTTTCCACTGTTTTCATGTTTTGTGATAGTTGTTTGTGAGTCATTTTATAATTGTAAAAAAGGTCACTGCATCTTTTTCTCACAATTTGTTTTTTCCCTCACAATTGTGAATTTGCATTTGCAATTGGGAGATATGAACTTGCAAAACCGACTTTTTTGTCTTGCACTTGTGAATTTAGTATGTGAGTTTATATCTCATAATTCTGACTTTTCTCAATATTGTGAGTTTATATC